>VWZU01012071.1:117249-139932 GCA_013397095.1 Sterrhoptilus dennistouni | reverse complement strand
TTTTTTTTTTTTAAATTGCAAAAACTCCTCTGTACTCCTTAGTATTGATAAGGAAATATATTAGAGTTCTTGTCAGGACAGTGGGAAATGCAAACATTTCTCTTATACATAGTCACGGCTCTTATTTTAAATGATGGAGAGATCTTGGTGAAAATTTTGTTGCCACAAGCAGAATCTTTTTGTCTTCTGCACATATGAACAGAGTCTATGAGCAAATCTTACCATCTAAAGATATATTTTTGTTATTTTCACTTGTATTTCTGGTAAAACAAGTGCCTGTTTGGAAAGCCATGAAAACACATGCATCCAGACATATATACATATACATAAATCCATACATATTTTTAATTTATGTAAGATCTGTGTCTTCAGACAAACATGAAAGAACAGGAACTTTTCCTATTCATATTTTCATGCAGCAGTTCTGTAAAACATAGAACTGCCTAAAAGTGAACACAGAAGGTGATTTCATGAATATTTTCAGATCTGATTTAGAGGTTGAAATGAAAAACAAAATACTGCAGTATGTAACCAGATATTTAAGAATTAGCAATATCTTTTGTTTTTAAAGTGCAATATTTAGGTTTTCTTTACTTTTTTGTATTTACCTGCAAAGAAGCAAATTCACATTTTTCCTGAAACAATTGACCACTGAGCCCTAAGACTCTATGTAAAATGGTAAAGGGAACTAAACCTCTTTATTCTTGTGTAACTCATTAGCAAACATCAGACGATTAGAGCTAATGTTTCCATCTAAAACAATTCAAGTGCCTCATTAACGGGGATAGATTTCCTTTGATCTAATTACTTCATGTCCCAGATATATGGGAAATTCAGAGATCAGCACTGAGAAATCTCTGTAGACCTGGTCACATCTAGAAACGTGAATTTACACGTGGGCTTCAGAAATGTTGTTTAAAATTATAATGAGCCTTGTTTAGTCTGCTGGCAATGCTTGGCCAAATGTTTAATGAAATCACGCTGATGATAGCTGGAGAATGAAGATGATGGCTGTTTGCTGAGTATGATTTAATCTCCATTATTATAGGCAAGTGGATTGCAAATTTCCATAATTAAACATCCAGTGCACTGGTCAGATTCTGTTGTAAAGGTTGGTAATTGCTGTTGTTGGGAAAACAGTCCAGCGGGGTGTTGCTGTCACATGATGAGCTTTTGAGGCTGAGCTAATGGGATGCCCTTTTAAAGTGTTCTCCATGTTTTCTGCTTTAGAGGCAGAGGATACCATCATGGAGATTTCATCAAAAGAACACACTCACTTTTTCTCAAACAACACAATCCTGCCTGTGGACCAATCTTCATTCAAATCTGAATCATCCGCATCCAAGGAAAAACAGTCGTGTTGTGGAGGTATAAAGGTAGAGTAAGAGTTTTTGATATTCCAGTAGGGACTTAGAAAATCTCTCTTTCTTTTTTCTATTTTTTTTAAGTTCTTATTATGTCATGCTGAGTCAGTATGAAATTATTAGAGATATTCCTAAGTCACAAGAAAATCTTCTTCAGATCTGTGTTTGGCAGTCATCAAATATAATTTGTTGGCTGAGGCTTGCATATTATGAGATCTTCAAGACCCATCCTAAAAAGTCCCTCTATCTTCCTTATTGCTCTACCTGAAGCTGAGAGCAGAGCACTGGCAGACAGATACCACAGGCAGCTGTCAGTACAGATTGGGTTTTTAAGATAATAGCCATAGTAGTCTGCTGGGCTCCCCAAAGAAATATTGTATTATAGTCCGTGTGCTTTGAGTACTATATTATTAAATCATTATTGTAATATTCCTCATTCAAGAGAGCTCTGCATGAGGTGACTTTGAAATGAAACTGCAGAAGCGTTACCACTTTATCCACATCTCTCCAACCCACAAGAAGTTTTTCCTGGAGGGTGATGGGAGGTCCTGCTTTGAGCCCTCACAGTGTAGCTGTGCCTATCTGTTGGTGGGAGCTGCACCTCGGAGGAGCATTGCTCCCTGTTCAGGACACAGCAGGCAGCACAAAGCTTTGCCTACTGCCTCTACCTGATTTCCAAAATGCTGACACTCTCTTGAGTGAGGTCTTAAAATCACCACACAATGGTGAGATGATTTGAGTTACACGGAAAATGAGTCTTCGGCCTTTCCCCCTTCTTTTCATTGTGCATTGTGTTCAAACAATCTTTATTTCTGTTTTCTTTCCCCTCAAACACACATCTACTTTCAGATATTAATCCAGCTCCCAGTACAGCCAATAACATGAGCAATAGCTGCCCTGAAGTCTATAAATTTTGAATGGTTTTGTTTTGAAATAGGAGTTGTATTAAAAAATTTTTGTAGCATAATATAAATTCTATCATTGCTTCTCCATTTGCTATAATGATAATGCAATCCCCTCAATGAATAAAACTTCAGTCACAGATTAGCCAGTCAGGAACCAGCTTATTAGCTCCAGAAATAGAAAAGCAATAATATTTCAGCTCAGTTTCTTTCTCTTTAAAGAAGTTGTGTCTTCTGGGAACACAAACCGATATAACTAATGTATTCCTGTAGGAACTTAGAAAACCTCTCTCTTTTTTTTTTGTGAACCTTTTTGAGTTCTGATTAGCTCTTTCTGAGTCAGAATGGAATTATTAAAGGTATCTCTAAGCCATGAAGAAGTCTGCTTCAGGTTTTGCCTAATGTGTTAAGAAAACAATATGCAGATACAACAGGTTATTTCTATCAATTATCAACCTTCATTATCAGCCTTCCTATGTCTTAAAATTGCCTTTATTAACTAGAGAGATGTGGTGTAATATCTGCTTACAAGACTGACAGACCAGAGAAGAATGTGAAATCATGTGTACCTTTCTGCCCCAGCCCTAAATCAGGAGTGTCTTTCCACCACTGCACACCTGGGACAGTCACAAACCCAGTAAAAACATTTGTGCCAAAGATATTCAGAAGCATTTCAAGTTGTAGTTTACCTATACAATTTTCCTGTTGAAAAAAAAAAAAGTGCTTTGACATTGCTATTTAAAATCCAAGGGCATAAACAAACAGAAGATGTAAAATATTATGACAATATTTGTACTAGAGAGTTCTTTGAGAGCTGCTGCTGTAGGAAAAACAATCCAGAGAGGGGGTTTATCTGTTTATTTACCCACAACTCTTTCTGAAGGAGGGATAACCAGCCTTTGATAAAGTGTATTGAACATGACACAGAGATATAGTTGAACCTCGACAAAAGAATTTGCATTCAGCAGTGATGTTATTACCACTGTGCCCTGTCAAATGAGATGTTGTAAAGAGATTTGCACTGGAGGTGAGTACATTGCTCAGAGCACCTGCTCACTGGGAGTGTGATTGTCAGAGAGGATTAAGGAGCAGCATGAAGTTTTAGACTTCTATCCAAATAAAACCTCAATGCGTCTCTTAATTTCTGGGACTGGGTTTTACAGAAAGCATCTCTATTCATATTCAGTCAAAACCACCTGTATCTGAAGGTAGAAAGCAATGGTGTGGTTTCCATGACCGGTTGCACTATATGTACCTGTGGAGTACATAAACTCAGTTGGGCTGCATTTGGTAAGGGCAAATTTAGACAATAGATCTGCAGGAACAAAGAGTTGGTACTAAGGACCCTGTGCTCCCACTACCCTGTGCATTTCAGACCAGCCCTCACCTTCCAGTTTAATTTTTTTTTAGAAAGGAGCTCAGTCTGTACCTTTGAAGTATATACCAAAGCACTGTGAAGGGACACGGAGTTTAATTTCCAAAGCTCACTCCTGATTCAGAAGAATATGCTAAAACAGATATAGTGATCTATTAAGAGAAAACTGTCTCTGCAAAACAAAAGGATGGGAGAAGGTTGTCTCCAACAAAATGCAGGGTGAACTCTGAGGAAAATGCGCGTATCAGACATTGCAAGAGGTCTATTAGGGGAAGAATGATCCTAGAAGAGAATTGCCTGGCAGGTCACTGCTCATTTCACAGAACATGTACCACATTTCAAAATGTTAAAGTTACCTCCCCACCAAGCCACACTTAGCATTTACACATATGGTTGCTGTGTAAGATACTCCCTCCTGAGAAAATCACAAGTTTCTGTCTTTAAACAGAGCAGTAGCGTTTGCATCTACCTGAAATTAGCAAGGGTTGAGAGTCAATTCAGTTTTTATCAATATTGCTCATTAGAGATGAACAATCTAGCATTTAATAAGAAGTAGGAGAAATATTGGTTTGGCTATTTGGCAAAAAAAAAGAGGTAGGCATGCAGAACTTGCTTAAAAATTATTCCTATATCTTCTGTACTGCCTGATTTTAATAACTGTCATTTTTTTCACAGATATTTCTTGGTGCATTGTCTTTTGTTTATTTTGCTAAAGCACTGTCAGGAAGTTATCTAAAAAGTACTATCACACAAATAGAAAGAAGATTTGACATCCCTTCCTCCTTGGTTGGTGTTATTGATGGAAGTTTTGAAATTGGTATGTGCTTTAGAAGAAACCTATTTTTATTTTCAGAAAAAAAAAAAAAAAAAGAGTGATGCAATTGTTGTAAAGAATGATTGTATGAATTTCCCTGAACCATAAAACTAAGCAAGATTCCCCTAGTAAAAATAAGTGGGACTTATCAGTATGATTATGTTCAATATAATAAGGTTGCTAATACAAGTAATTCAGCATAGACATTAAAAAAATTGTAATTTGATAAGGTAAGCATGGGGCTAGTTCATACTAACAGACATTTTGAGTGTTGGATGAGAATTTGCCTGCATGGATTTTTGCCTCCACAAGTGTTTGTCCTTTGTGATTTATTAAGCAGCAGGAGGACAAACATCTAACTGTAATCTACATTTCTTGTCCAGTCCCTTTCCTTCCCTCTCACACTAAGGTTTCCTGCATGTCTCTTACAATTTCAGATTACTGAATTTATCTCATAAGTATTCAGTGGACTGTTGTACTCATAGGAATAAAAGCTTAGCCTAAGTGTATAAAACTCTGTTTGATTCCTCATTTTTCTGCTTTTCTGGTTAATTGCTCCCTTCAGATGGCACAGTCTTTCTCCTCCTTTCCAGCTCTTTATCCAAGGGTTTATGGTTTTCCTATCACAGAAGGCATTGGGCTCCTGTAGAATGCCTGGAAAGAAGGAGAAAGACCAACCCCATCAGCCCTGTCTCCCTGAAATCAGTGTCTATACTACATACCAGGAATTGTTATTTTAGGGGATCTCTTGTCAGCAAGCAGTAAAACTCAGTTTTCCTTTTGTACTCTCGAAGGGAACCTCCTAATCATAATTCTAGTGAGCTACTTTGGAGCAAAGCTTCATAGGCCAAGAATAATTGGAGCAGGCTGCTTAATTATGTCAGCTGGAACATTCCTGATCGCAATGCCCCAGTTCTTCATGGGACGGTAAGTGCAGAGTGGTCACTGTTTTCCAGCTGGGCTGTGCACACTGAATGGCACCTCACTAAAACATTTAGGCATTGACTATGAAGATAGAAATAGGTATATGGGGATGCAGTTACTTAATTTAATTTAATTTTTTTGTGAAAAGATTTATTACTGTAGAGCAAATAATTTAACATGTGTACTATTTTCAGTTGTAATCAACTTATTTTTTTATTAGCTTCCAATCTTGATTGGCCACATTTTGATGTGGTTTAGGAACTGTTGGGATGTCAGTAAAGAAGTGATGACTAAACTCAGGAAGACAATCTGAGTACCAATCACAAGCTGGAGGATACACCAATGTCTGATAATCTCAGTCCAAATTCATGTATCAAAGTAGAGCAAAGTGCCTGTTAAACTGAAATGAATCACTGATGCAAAAACAACCAACAGGACAATTTTCACTTACAGCTGCAGTATAAATAGAGCTCTGTTTATCCCCCATAAACTACAACTGGCAACGGATCCAGATGGATTCATACAGATGCAGATGAAATTTGCATTTAAGTGCTATAAGCCTATCTGGTAGTTACAGATCTGCTTGCTTTTTCTTGTCAGTACTTGTGAACAAATACAGCTTTGTTTTCTAAACAGATACAGGTATGAAAGATTCCCTTCCACCATCAATTCGACTGTTAGCCTCTCTCCATGTCTGCAGGATAAAAGCCAAACTCCACTCTCAGCCTTGGAGAAATCTCAAGCAAAAATAAATGCAGGTGAGACTGATCTCTGTTGAATCTTGGGGCTGGTAGCGCTCACTATCCTTAATGTTTCCCAAATCTTGCTGTCAGGAGATGCTAGTTTTGGTTAGAAGGAAGTGAAAGAATTCTCTAAAAGGAGATCTGACGGCAAATTTATAAAACCAGCAAATTTTCAGTATCTTTGAGGCAACTCATGCTAAAAATTTGTCTACCTTAAACTGTTTCACAGTTTTCCTACTCTTTCTCCCACAACAGAAGTATTTTAGTAGCCCTGAGCTTTCAGTGTCAAACTGTTACTATAAACCCATCGTTGTTGTCTCTTGTTATGCACACAGGGTGTGAAAAGGAAGCAGGCTCTTCCATGTGGATCTATGTTTTACTCGGAAATCTTTTGCGTGGAATAGGTGAAACCCCTATCCAGCCCCTGGGCATTGCATACATTGATGATTATGCTGTTGAAGAGAATGCTGCTTTATATATTGGTAAAATAAATATTATTTCTTTTTCCTAACAAATCTTTTTCCCCAGAAGAAAGTGAGTCATTCTGAATAATGGAATGAATGTTATTGAATTAACTTGCTCTGATTGTTTTGTTTGCATAATTTCCAATATTAAAGTTTATTTAACAGTCATGTACACTCAAGGGACCAAGTTCGCATTTAATTATACCAGCACAGTTCCATTATCTTAATTTGCTGAAAGAATTTGACCTTGGGTTCCTGCTGTTACCCTAATCTTCCTAATTCTTCTGGATGTGGAGTGCTGAGCCTGTGCACATTCAGTTCTCTGGAAAGTGATAAAAACAGGCACTCTTTGAAGAACTTAAAATAGAATTTTAGTGGGTACTCAAAACATTCCCTCCAGATTCATGTAGGATTATAAGCAATAGTACTGAAACTTTAGAAAGTTGGGATCAGTGTTTTCCTGTGTTCTATGTCTGATCACTGCACATTCACCTGAAATATTACCACAAAGTCCTATCTCATCAGCATCTGCTCTTGACAGATTTCCAGCCAGGCAAAAGGCAAAAAAATCAGATGCTTCTGTGAAAGATTCAGTCTTCTCAGATTTCCAGGTGATTTTTTTCAAATTCGAAGTATTCATAAAGTTTGGCTGAGGGTGTATTGAAACATATTAACAGTGGAAAGTAAAGCAAAGTGATTTCTCAGCCTATTCAAGGCCTACTTAAACTTAAGGTGATCAGTTAACTCTAAAAAATTACATCTGCTTTCCAGTTACTTTAATCTTATCAGCAAAAGCATTTTTAGCAACTGCAGATTGGTGCTGCTATTGAGTTTAGGCCATTCAGTTTCCTGACATTTTTTCCTTCAGGCTGAATTTAACTCTTTAATTGGATAACAACGAAAAGTGTCATCGTAGTGGGGAAAATTTTATTGATGACTTTTTTTTTTCTTCTTGAAAATATTTCAGTTTGTGTAACTGGATCTCTTGCTGCCCATCACATGCCATAATCTGCTGTTAAGTGCAGAATAACCAATGCCCTTTTTGGCTCAGGAGTGTAACAGTCCCCTATTTTCTATTCCAGGCTGTGTACAGACAGTTGCAATTATAGGGCCAATATTTGGCTTTCTCCTGGGATCCCTGTGTGCCAAACTTTACGTTGACATTGGCTTTGTAGACCTGGGTAAGTAGGAACACTCAGGCTTTAAAAATCCAGTCAAGCTCCAAAATGCCTATTTTAGGGCAAGAACACTCTGGTTATTTCTAGGCATGAGGGGCTAGCAGGGGTAGAGTAGGCACATCCTGAAATAAAAGGGATGACAACAGTGCAGTGGTCCATGCAAAATAGGCTGGCAAGAAGGATGGGTTTAGAGGAAGAAGGAGGTCTGACTCTTCCTCAGCCCCAGCAGATCTGCAGCAGGTGCCTCCAAGAGACGCTCTGGTAAGAAGGTTCTGGGGAGACAATGGGAGCCAGGAGGAAACAGGACTGAGGCTCAGGATCATGTTTGTGCTTTTTTAATATCCTGTTGTTGCCCAGAAAAGTGGTTTGGCAGGGGGTACCAAGTCTCTTGATTGTCCTCCTTCTGAGAAAAGAGGAAGGAAAAAAGGCTTTTGTGCAGACCAGCCTGACTGGAAGCAAGTGGGCACCTGGACTGCCCCACGTGTTGGTCCTTGCAGCATCTCTGGGGATGTGCAAGTGGCACAGCAGTGTCAGGGCTGGGCTGCTGCTGTGCCCCAGCCACCAGCAAGTCCTCAGCATGTCCCCACAGCTGCTCCTCTGAAACGCCCATTGTGACACAGAGCACACTGTAGGGGGTGAGGATGGAAAGTCCCTGCAAAACCACCTTCCTTATCACCTTCCTACCTTCTTTAGCAGCAAATATTCTCAAAATGCACCTATTTGTTTCTCATTTTCCACTTTCTCCAGACAGTGTCACGATAAGTCCCAAGGACGTGGAGTGGGTGGGAGCGTGGTGGCTGGGGTACCTGATAGCTGGGGTGATCAGTGTCCTGGCTGGCATCCCCTTCTGGTTCCTGCCCAAGCACCTCCCAAAACCTGAGAGCAGGAAGGACTCCAGCACCTCTTCTGAGCACTCCAAGTTCATCATTGAGGAGAACAAGGACCAACGCACATCCTACTGGCAGCAAGCAAAGCTTGCAGAGATGGCAAAAGGCAAAGCACTTGAGTTTTCTTCCTGATTGTTGAATTTTTGTCTCAAAGGCTTTTAGACTTAGAATTTTCTACTTTCTGAGTCCCTATTTTAATAGTCTCAGAATTATGCTTTTTCCCCCAGGTTTCACTCTCCAACTCAATAGTACACACAAAAAGGTCTCTTCAATGTTCCTTGGACTTGCAATTGCATAAGAATGTCTTTGGCTGAGATTTGTAAAATTACAGGAGTGACCCAGCACATATCATGAAGCTCTGCAAAAATTCTTTATTTGCATATAATGATTGTTGCAGAAGTGGTGCTCAAAAGGAAACCAACCCTTGGTTTTTGCTAAATATTTTTTTCCTGTAAGTTCATGCATTCAGGAAAACATTTACAATATCTGATCAGAATATAGATGGGCACAGACCAGCTACAATATTAGAGGAGGCTGTCTGGATTTTGACAGGAGCTGGTTTGCACAACTGCATTTCCTTGGCCATGCTTTGCCAAAAGCATTTTCCCTCACAACTTGAATCTGTACCTCAATATGTCTGTGGTTCCTGTCAGCTGTGCTGAGCACTCTGTCCCAAATTAAGCTAAATGGTGCTGCAGCTGTTGAGAACACATAGAAACCAAATCATTCCTAGTTTATGATGGAAAGAAGGTAATTCAAACAAGATATCTCTTCTGGGAAATGGATGCTTAGTGTTTTGTTCCACTGTTCCTCCATCCAGAAATGGGGAGCATCATGGAACTTCACAGATTCCCTCTGAAATGTTTTGCATTTTGGGGTTTTTTTGGAGGTCCACACATGTTACAAAGCATTGCTCACAGCAGTTATTCTCTCTCTGGCCTGTTTATTATTTCTGCTGTTTTGTCTTGCAGAGTTCTTCCCATCACTGAAGAACCTCTTTGGGAATCCAGTTTACATTCTGTATTTGTGTGCAAGTATCATTCAGTTCAATTCTTTAATTGGCATGGTGACATATAAGCCAAAGTACATTGAACAACAGTATGGGCAGACATCTTCAAAAAGTAACTTTGTTATAGGTAATGCTATATCTGCTTCTTGATGTCTTTAAAATGGACATTTTAGGAGTGGCATATACATTTAAGAAAAATTGTATTTTTTTAGGGTATGTTCATTTCTTCTCTCTCCTTGTCTGACTTTAATTAATAGCTCATAGAAGGTAAGTTGTTTCCTTTCTGCTTCAGCAGAGTTTATCTATGCAAGAGTTACTCTAAAACTTTACATTATTTGATATCTTAATTCCCATTTAACTAGAAATTTAAAAAGTAATATATGTACAACACAAGAAAATGAAAAATAAAAAATTTTGAAGTAGTTGACATAAATTCATCATCAGACAGATCTGCTGCCTTGACGGCTTCCCATTTATTTCAACAAAACAAAGATCAGTTCAGTGGGTGCTATGGGTGACTCTGAAGAGATTGATGTTAAATAGAAGGAAGTCAAGTCATATCCCAAGCTGTCCCATACAGCACAAGAGAGAGAAGCTGCTTCAGCCTTTGGGTACAGAAATCAACATTTTTGTAGCTGACTTCAGGAGGGTGGAGTTGACTGCCCGATTGCTGAACCTGCATGTGGGGTTCAGCTCCAGAGGTCCAGGGCTTCAATAGCATTAAGCAGCAAAGAGGTTTACATCTACCCAACACAGAGGGAACTGCCTTGTTCCAGAGCAGCATTAGTTGCACAGCAACAGAGGTATATATATGCAGAAAAGCTGTAATGATCCATTGTGCTATGTTAATTCCGTTAAAGATAGAAGCTGGAATTTCCTGGCACGAAACTCCTCAAAGCAAGGAGAAATCTTCAAGTTTAGTTGATGGCCAAAGAAAGTACAGAAAACAATCCCTACATTCAGTTATAGTACTTCTCATTGTATTTAAAGATTTTCTGGTGCTAAGCTTTCAGGTATGTGCAAACTGAGTGAGGATTAAGAACCATTTGATTTCTCTGACCATAGAGTGTGTGATGGCTTGGTTAGGGAAGGATCCTGCTGAGTGGCTATCCCTACAATAACGTGATTTTTCTTCCTCCTTTTCCTTTCTCTCCAAATCCACCCTTCCAAAGACAACTGAGGGCTGAGACAAACTCACAGTGTTTATTTCTCTTTCACAATCTCTTTTACTCTTTCTTCTTTTTTTAAAAACAGTTTCTATCACAATCTCTGACAGATATCAAAGTTGACAGAGCAATTTGAAGCACTAAAAAAACCCAAAAAAAGGCAGGTCTTGCTCAGGCCTTCATAACATTAGATAAAACTGAATTTGTCCTCTAGGAATCAGCAGATGACTCTACTGACAAACTAAGTGTGGAAAAAAACCACCTAGCTTAAGAAACTGGAAGAGCATTATCTAAACTTTATCCATAATCTCTGTCAAAGAACCAGCAAAGAAGCATGTCCTTGGGAATAAATTTTTCAAAGCTGTCCCAGATGTTCTTTGTAACACTCCAAGGATCAGTCTAAGTCTGGATAAAATAAAATGCCCTGACTGAAGATCTTCTATGTTTTGTTCCTTCATCTGATTGCTGCAGGTGTTTTTGTGGCTGACAAGGTTAGTCTACTGAGCTGGTGTTTTCATTAACACAGATTTTTCTGTTTGATTTCAGGTCTTATTAACATTCCTGCTGTGGCCTTTGGCATATTCTCTGGAGGACTGATCATGAAAAAATTTGGAATTGGTGTTGTAGGGGCTGCAAAACTTTTCTTGGGATCATCTTTCTTTGGTTACCTTTTGCTCCTCTCGTTGTTTGCGATGGGATGTGAGAACTCGGATGTGGCTGGACTGACTGTGTCGTACCACGGGTATGCTGAGAAGGCCATGCTTCAGCAGAAAGGGCGGCTGCAAACCAAACTCCTTTCCTCATTTTATTTCATAAAGTATATGTTGTTAAAAAGAGAGTGAGTGACCTGAATATGCTTCCCAGAAATTTGATTCAAATCAGTGGAAACTGCTCCATTCCAGCAGGCGTTGTGTCATGACCTTCTCGTGATTATGGCATAAACCAGTGGGGCTTATGTCACAAGTACAGATTAATTTTCTGATTACTTTTTAATTATTATTGCCATGGGACCCATCCTTTGAGCCCAGTGATTCCTGGAAATGTGAGTAGCTCAGTAGGGGGGAAGAGATTCAATTAATTGTTTCTTGCCCTTGTGTGCCGCTGAACAATAAAAGGCATTTAATAGCCTTTCAACTCAAAACTTAAGGATTTGTGGATTAACCATGATGTTAACCATGAGGTACACCTGAGGCTAACAGTTTTGCCCCATGCTATTACTCTGTAAAACTAACTTTTTGGGAGGAGTTTCCAGCAGCACTGACTCACAACAGCTCTGGTAGCTGCTCCACTGGTGTCTGATGGCTGAGTTTGGCAGTGAGCTTTCATCCAAGGTATCAGACACTCAGTTTGGATGAATCCCGTTTTGATAAATTCCTTGCTAACTTCTACAGAGACCATTTCCCATGAGTAACTCAATCCCTTCTTTGCTATTTGCCTAGTTGTGTTAAAACTGCATAACTAAAACCTTAGCAAATCTGAGAAAATGCATGAACATAAATTGTTAGTTGTCTCCCTTAATAAAGTAAATACTCTCTTGCAGTAGGTGGTGTAATAGTGCAAAAACCTTTGGATAACAGAGCAATAAGGATTTACACTGCTGTGTGGATGTGAAGAGATGACCTTTAATGGGCTAAAGAGAGAAGATCTGGCCAGGTGCACCTGGCAGAGCATAACGCAGGAGATGATCGTGATTTCCTCCACATCAATACCTTTGTAACTTCTTTTTACACAGAACTAAACTGATGACTGATTACGAGGAAGCCCTGTTTTCAGAGTGCAACTCAGGCTGCTCATGTTCCAAGAATGACTGGGACCCCATTTGTGGGGAGAATGGAGTTACCTATGTTTCTGCCTGCCTCGCTGGCTGCCAGGCATCCAACGGCAGTGGGAAAAGCACTGTAAGGCAATTTTTCATTTCCATATGAGATGTGACCATTTTGTTCTGACACAACCAGGTCTGTCAGAGTAAGTGGATTTAACATGAGCATGGCACATCCTCTTCAGCCCTGAACTCCTCAGGGGTTTTTAGCAATCTGCCACAGGTGGGACCACCAAGAGATGTTTAAAGCATTATTTATTGCCTCAGTCTCATGAAAGGTGAGAACGTCTTCACTGCATAAGTTAGATGTCAAGTGTCCGTGGTCAGTGCTCACAAGACACAGGTTACAGGGGTTTTTAAAGGTTTATTAGCCAATAATGTACTACCACATATACTATTTTTACTTTCACATCAATAGCTAATTAAACTGCATCACACATCCTGCCGCAATGTAGGCTTTCATATCCAATCATATAGTGACACACAAACTTACTTGCTGCACTTTAAAATTTTTTATTATTTCTGTAACTACTTCTACATCTACACTTTAAAGCTTTAGATCTTTCCACTACCTAGCTTAATGTGTCTCTGCTTAAATTAAAAATCCACATTTTTGCTTATGGTCTCTAAATTTAGAAGTCTTTTCCAAGGACTCTTCAACCTGAGTCCTTGGAAAACCTTGAAACCCTGTGTTCATTACTGTGTTTGGGCCTGCATGCACAAGATTTTGATAATTTTCTGTGCCTTGATTTCCCATATGCCAGCAACATTTAAAATTTTCTCACTTGCTGTTGCCAGCAGAAATCACAAGCCAAGAATGTAACTAGATTCCTCAATAGTAGATACTTTATAATTTTCTCCTTCATTGAATAAGCTCTTCCTTTTGTATAACACTTCCCACTTTGGACTTAAACTTTCAGCCATCCAGAAAAGTATGATGTGCAATTCCTAAACATCCACTTCTCCACTGTTTAGGTTACCATACACTTTTGCCTGCTCTCTTCCAGGTATTTTTTAACTGCAACTGCGTGGGAACTTTTGAATCCTCACAAAGCTCCTCAGCTGTGGTGGGACCATGTCAAAAAGGAAACGAGTGTCCCAAAATGTTTCTGTATTTTCTAGTAATATCAGTTATCACTTCATACACTTTGTCAGTAGGTGGCACACCCGGATACATACTGCTTCTAAGGTAAGAAATCATTTCTGTTAGCATTGCCAAATGTTTTCAAAGTGTTTTGACACATGATTGGTACTCCCTCCCTTCCTGGTATTCCTTGTATTGGGAAGTGTTTTGCAGCTGTGCAAGGTGGCATATTCCACATAATTGTTCTCTCCCAGGTTTTTCTCCTTGTTTTAACAATCATTTTAGATTTCTTTTTCCTATTGTGATAATCACAGACTTAAGTAAATGCTTGTCCCAATGCACATTTAACTGCTGGAGGTATTTGTCCATCGCTGTAAGCTTTGAAGCTAATTTTATCAAGTGCAAAAGGCATTTAATACTACAAGTGCTTAATCTGGATTTTTGTCAGCTACTTGCAATTTTTGGATTCCAAGTCCTGCTCTGCTCTGTTTTGGAAACCTTTCTTTCTCAGTTCCTTTTTCCCAATTATTTCCAGATGAGCACATTTTACCTCTCAAACAAAACAACAGTAAATCCAGTCTAACTAATCTTCAGTGTTATAACTGTGTTTTCTTGCTCCCAAATTCTCTTTGTTTTTGAATTAAATTTTCTGGACCAGGCCTTGTCTAATTGCTGGTATCTTTATACCACATGGACAATACCAGTGTTAGAACTGGCTGAACATAGACCATATGGAAAAATCTAAATAAAGAAATGTGACTTCAGCTATGGTTCCATCACAATCCTTGAACCAGAATAAATATTCACACAGAGACTTTCAGAAATGGCCGAGGTGAGGATCCTTCTCCACTGCCCTGCACAAACACTGCCAGTGAGGCATACACAAGCTGCACAGCTTTCCTCACACACCTTGCAGGGTTACCACTGAGTGCTGGAAAACCACACAACATCTCCCTCTCTCCCCCCAAGGGCTCACTCCAAGAACAATCATACTATAATCCATTTTAGACCATTTTTACTGAAGCTTCTGCACAACTGAACTGTCCATGCGCCAAGATGAGGATGATTCATGAGTGGAGAGCTTGCAGCAAAGCCTTCAGGATTTATGCCAGATTGCTCTCTGTGGTTGCTTCTGACACGTTGGATAAACATGGGCATAGATCTATGCAGGGATGCAGTTCCCTTTCCCTTTCCATCTATCCATAAGACATATGGTGGAAAATGTGCAGATCTGATACCATGCAGGGCCTCAAAACTGTGGTAGCCATGCTCAACCTCCTGCTTTCTTCTTGTTTCCACTGTATAAAAAATTAAGTGTTTGGGACATGTTCATAACTGAACACATAGAAGCTTAAATGACAGAGTTGTTTGCCCTTCTCAGCCCTAAGAATTTGCTCTTGGGGGTGTTACTGCTCAATCGATTTAGTTAGAAAAGCTTAGAAAGGTTTCCAATTACAATATTAAACCACTCTGTTATATGAAATCAACAAAACAGTTTCATTGGTTCTGCTCCAATGATTTTATTGCTGTTGAAAATCTTTGAGAGACATTTAACTGAAACTGAGAAGTTATGTGTTTTCCTGCTGGATTGAAGGAAATTTATTTAGCTGCACACTTTTGATGTGCAGCATGTCTCAGTAAGTTCAATACTTTTTTTTTTTTTTGTATGCACTGCAAATGACCTGTGGGCACAATTCCACTTTAAGCTCACACTTACTTTTGTCTTTTTTGAAATCCATCACTGGCTGACTTTCTCCAAAAATCTGGCTGAATTGAAAGTGTGGTTCTGTTACCAGAAAGAAAATAAATTTTCTTTGAACACAAATAGTCCCAAGGTCAAGTTGCAGTCTTCATTATGTATTTTTTTCCAATGATCTCTTTTAAAAATGATTCAGTATTCAGTCATTTCTGTTAAGAGTCCAGCACTTAAGCAAGCTGATATATTCAGATGAGCAGGTATCATTGCACCTGCCACGGAGGAAAAATACTGCTAAATCCCTAAAAGCCTTTAAGATTTAGTGACTTTTACTTTGATGGTTTGCACACTGAAGTCATTGAAATATGCTTACAGCTGGGGACCAAGTCATTTGCTGAAATGTCATTTTGCTGGTATTAGCCTAATTACAGTGGCCAAGGAACTTGGGAAAGCCCTGAAGTTTTTTGAGAAAAAGGCCTGGAGTTCAGATAGCTGTTGCTCAAGTACTATTAATAGCAGGTGAGTAGGCAGTGAAAAGGAAGTCTCAGATCTCCCTAAGAGGTCTGGCTATCACTCAGCATCACAAAGGACTCCTGTTTCCGTGCAAAGACAATATAAAAAAATAAAACAATTTTTTTAATCTGAAAGAGAATATTTTTTTGCAGGACATAAATCCTATGAAACATATATCAAATATCCAGTTATGGGTTATATTTTCCATTTTTTGCTTTCTATGCCCTCAGATTTGTTTAGGAGGACTCTAGGCTTAGGAGTGCTTGTGTAGCAAATGTCTAATAGGAGAGCAAGACACTGTTCCAACTTAAAATCACTTAACAGTCATGCCCTCATAGATGGCAGTGCGTGTATAAACAACAATCAACAGACTGTGTGACGATAATCCATGACGAGGGCATTAGAAAACAAACTGTTGAAAATTACCTCTGGTGGAGAACAATAGAGTTAGTTCTGAAATGTCTTTATTATTTTTAAAACGTATTCCCAATTACATTAATTTTTGCAGAAGCAGAGGCCACTTTAATTCAGGCCACACAGACTGAGTGGAGCACTCCAGAGTGCTATGTTCATCCAACAGTGACAAATTGAATTTCAGCCCATTTCATTTTTTCTGATTTATATTGAATAGAATGATTGTGACAAAAGTTTTATTAATTATCGTATTGATACACGTGTTACAAAAATGACCTTGTTCAATCATGTGGCTGGTACTACTCCATTGCCAAAATCAAACATGTTCCCGGATTTGTGCTGGATTAGGGATTGTAATAGTCAGTCTGGTACATACTGGGAGAAACAGCACCTTTGAGCAGCTGGTGGGGAAGCAGATGATTCCTACAAATCTGAGTGGCTCCATACACATCCTGCTGACAGCAGGGCTGGGAAAGGCAGCTGTTCTCCTGCCCACCACCTCTCCCTCCTTCAAGGAGCCAGGATGATGATGCAAGGCTGGAGCAGGGCTCATCTGGAGCCAAAAGAACTGGATGTGTGTGTTGGGCTCACCCTGCAAACTTAGAAGAGTCCAAATGCAAATGGTCTGATCTGGTACACAATGGTTTGGAGGATTTACCTTTACAGGAGGTGTGATACTGCTCCTAGACAGAATGCAATGAAAAGTGAGTTCCTAAATACCTTGTACTAGCCTGGGAGTTGATTCTGAATTTCAGGAAGTGTCTAACTGAATAAAACCATCCAGTGTATGCAAGATTTTGCTATCAATATTCTTGTCCTGTGTTAGTAGCACCTAAATGCTGACATCATTTGAAAATCCATCTTAAAATGTGATGTTGAGTATAGATGTTCAGAACTCCTAGAGGCCATTCTGGTTTTATAACCTTTTTTACATATTTCTGCAATTTGGTCAGAGTCCATGACATTAAGGAGAAAAAGGTTGCACTTCTTTCCTTTCTCTTTCTTTCTATTTGTGTTCTAATTACATACACCTGATGCTTTATTTCTAGTTAACACATCTTTTATTGTTATTATTTTTAGATGCATTAAACCCCACTTGAAATCATTTGCACTTGGTATCTATACCCTGGCAATAAGAGTACTTGGTAAGTCCATTTGTACTCCTGAATCAGTTTTAATACACTCCTCACTAATAATTTATCTTGGAATTAAGCTTTGATTGTTGGAAAGAAAAATGTCTATCTGCAAATAAATATCATATGATTAAAAAAAAAGGTTGGAAAAAGGAAATTGCTTTGTACTTCATAAATCACATAATTATGTCTTAGGTATAATTAAAACACAAGGCCAGTATTTATAGAGGTGCGATCCTGTAGACTATGAAGCTAACATCAAAATTACATCTTGACCCCTTACTCAGCAACAAGCATAACAGAACAGCTATGGCTGAGAATTTGTGATTGTTTTTCACACATAAATTCACTAGTTTCTAAGGGAATTAATCTGACTACAGGTGTGCCTGGGGGCAAGGCTCTCTGCAGATTTGTGGTAGAGCCACCTGAAATCAAGAGTAACATGAGATGCCAATGAACTGGAAATTCTAAAATTCTCTAGGTCTTCATGAAAAAAAAATCAGCAAGAAGCAAGTCAAAAATTACCAAAAAGCAAGAGTTAGATAACTGGATGAAATTACATCAAAACAAGCTGCTGGCTTCTTTCTTACAGCTTTGCAGAATTTTCTCTCCAGGCTTACTTTCTCCTCCAGCAACCATGGGTGGCTGCCCAGGTGACCCAGAGTCCAGGATGTCCCCATCAGCACATGAAAAAAGGCTTTTTCCTTCCATGACCCCCAAGAGATGCAGTAGATTTGCCCCTGCCACAGTAGGATCTCAAGATACTTGGAGGATTCCTGCAGCCTCACTGTCTCCAACCCTTCTCATCCACCCCCCAACCACACAGGACACCCCTACACCCCACCTGAACAGCTTCCACTGCTCTCAAGAAATGAGAAGTATCTCCTAACATTTTTCCCCAGAGGTGTCCCACAGGGTGAGGAAACCAAACCAGGAGGAGTGGCCAGCACTCCTTCCATGGACTTCCAGAGGCTTTTTGATGTTTTGTCATGTTTTCCTGGCTCCCCACAGGGAGGAAAGGGCGGTGTGTTCCTGGGAAGCACAAGACACGTCTTCCCAAACCAGCAAACAGTGTGGAGCTGTCATTGCTGTTAGAATATATTATTTAACGTTGTGCATGAAAGTGCCTCTAGATCAAAACTGATCACCCTGGAAAGTAATTTTTTAACCTCTATTTATTTATCGAATACGTCCAGCGGGGATTCCTGCCCCAGTGTATTTCGGAGTAGCCCTAGATACAACTTGCCTGAAATGGGGAATCAAAAGGTGCGGGGGAAGAGGAGCATGCAGACTCTACGACTCCAGTGCACTCAGGTAACAGCTCTTCTCCATTCATTCTTTAACTCCTGTTCTTAAAGTACATCTGCACCTGGCACTGGTAGAAGAATTTCTGTTAGAAAATTTGAGCAAAAGATTTGAAACTGAATGAAAGACTCTGACTAACAATATTAACAATGATGCTCATGTTTCACCATTCTCTTGATTCAATCTCTTTTTGTCAGGGGCGGAAGGGTGGATCACATTGTTTCAGTATCAGCTGGAAATAATTGCCACTTAATAATTCACAAAAAAAATGTTGTTTTGAAACTTCAATTTTATGATAAAGCTTCCCTCAGCTTTCAATATCTCCGCTGTCATAATGTGTGCGTGTAAATAAGTTATTAAGCCTCATTTTTCTCCATGTTGAAGCTCTATCAAAAAATGGAAGGCAAAGGTGCCAAAAAACATGCTTGGCTTATCTAGAGGCTTAAGTGCAGAGTTGTCTCTATCAATTTATTGCTAGAGAAAGTAATTGTCTGAACTGCATTTGTGAAAGGCTTCACCAGAAATGAAGAATGGAGTAACAGTGGTAAAAGGAAAATGGGAGAACAGGTTGTCCCTCCTCCCACCACAAGGAAAATAAACATGAGAGGAGGGTACATCTTGTTTTGAAAACTTGAAGGAAAGAGCAAAACCTCAGCTGGGATTCTTTTTGCTAATAAAACATTATGATGTTATTGTTGCTGCTGTTGTTGCTGTCATTATGCCTGCAAAGCAAAAATGTCATCAAATGGTCTTGATATCACTGGTAGTGTTTATGAGACAACCAAGAAATAGCGTAACTGCCCTAAAAATATTTGTGCTATTCTTACTGAAGCACGTTGGGGTGGAGGTCAGTCAATGCCTGAGATGCTTTCTTGACCACAGACCACTCTATACCTGACCTGGGTGATCTGACAAACTCCCCTCTCCAGGGTCATCCCCTTGATTGAAGTGTCCTTACCCAGCCTTACCTGGTGAAAATATGAATGTGTCCTTGATGCCTTGTAGTTGCTTTTTGCCTTTGACATAGGCTCTGATCAATCATTTCTCTCTCAGGTATGTGTACCTGGGGCTGACTTTGGTCTTGGGCACGGTGTCCATTTTCTTCAGTGTTGCTGTCCTTTGGGTTCTCCGAAAAAAGTCTTCTCCACAAGATGAGACCCTCTCATCCAACGGGGAGAGAGGCGCCTGTGGGACAAAGAGGAGAAAAGATAATTTTGTCACTAGTGACCAGTTAATTCAGCCAACTTACTGGCCAGAAAAGGAGACTAGACTTTAGGAAAACTGAGATCACCCTGATTTTAACCAGTGAGTGGTGTTCCAGGCAAAAATCCATCATCAGTGAAGCAGCATCTTAGTAGCCACCCTTAAAATGTTCACCTTCTTGCAATTCTATCTGTAATCCTCAAAAGCAAAGACCAGCAGTTTTTACCATGTGAACAGCTCTAAAAACACTGCTCACTATTTTCTTCTGCCGAGTGAGGGGATTTCCTATGGTGGGGAGTTGCAGTTGTGCCCTCACTGAGAAAAAGCTTTTGTGGCTGCCCCTCAGCTCCCTCCCTCCTCACAAAGCTGCAGGAGCTGCTGCTGCCCCTCAGTTTCCTCCTGGGTGAGGGGTAGTGGGGAGGCTGCCACACAGTTACTGATGCCTTGGGAAGGCTGACCTGGAACAGAGACTAGACTTTCAATAAAGCAGGTATTTATTGAAACGTCTCTGGGATACACCTTGGGCAGGACAGGGCCTGGCCAGGGCTACACCCAAGGTGGACTAAGAATGGTCACAAAATGGCTGACTGGCCACAAAGCCTTACATTTTTATAAGTTTTGGTCCATTTGCATATTTGGGTTTAATTGTCCAATTACAGCTTCAGGTTGTGAGGTCCCATCCTTCTTGTTCCTCCCTCCATCCCCCCACTGTTTGTGCTTTTGGGCCTGAAAGTTCTCCTTGGTCTTCAGCAGGAAAAGGATTTGTTTTGTCTCCCTACTCTGTGAAGAGAGCTTGCTAACACTTAATATGAGGCTCAGAACTGCACCCCTAGGCAGCCCAGAATCTGAAAAACATGAAAGCTAAAACTTAAGGCATCATTCCCTCTGCCACGGGACCAGCCAAGAGGAGCAGGGGCACAAAACCTGACTTGGAAACCTGGAAGGTGGAGGGATCTCCGGCACGTAGCCTGTCCTTGCCAACAGCAAGGCACAGGGCAGGAGGAAGGTGGTTTGCTGGAAAGAAAAATCAGCCACAGGCTTTGGGCACCTCATGAATTCAATCCATAACACTTAGGATGTTGAGTGTTGTGGGTAGGAATCTGTTTTCCAGTAGCTTTGTTACAGCACAACAATCAACACTAGAAGTTGTCATTGCAGTCAAAGAAACCACAAGAGTACCATCCAAAGGAAACTGGAATGAAAATAGAGCTTTTTTAGATGTCCAGCAGTTTCTTGCTACTTGCTAGTACTCAGTGTACTAAATAATTCCATGCACTTTATGATGTAATAACGAAATTATACAAGATATATATGATTTATATTTTTTAAAGCTATGACCAGACAGCTTGGGAAAAATAAAATTGATTAAAATTAATTAAAAGACCAGGTGACTTGGGGCTTTTCTTTTTAATTTATTGTATTTTTCTAGCTGCAACTAGGACATTTTTGGGCTTTGTCTATATATATTTGATATTAATTATATTTGGGGTGGGGAGTGCAAAGGAGAGCTGTTTAACATGAAAAAAAATCTCAAGAAATCTTGCCTTGGGAAAGATAATGGCAACACCACAGGGATATCCTTTAAAGCAACTAGAATTTTTGAGCACAATGAAAGGTAGGCTTCATTCTTCACTACAAAATTTGCAAAACAAACACATATCACATCATTTGTATCCCAGCAGTGGCTGTAGGTACTCTGCTGCCTCTCCTGTGGGGTGCTTGAAGAGGGGCACATGCATAAGAGTGGGATTCACTGAGATTTATCAATGATCAGTGGTAAATGATCAGTGTTTGTGATTAGTGATCAATGTTTGTCCTGTGCCATTAGGGACCTACCTAACCCACTCAATAGCAACACCAAGAAGGATGGTGCTTAAGCACCAAATATCTGCAGAAGGTAAGGCTTTATTCTGCATAACATTAAAAGAAAAGTTCCTAAAACTTATTTTTAGAAGCTATGAAGTGCATAGACTTGCAAGTAGCTAAGTTCCAGGGGTGTTTTAAAAGCATTTGCACATAGATAAACATTATTAATAATTATTAATAATCTAGCCCAAAGGCTGTTGCCTAGAGGGATCATAGATCTGTCCCAGTCTGGTTGTCTTTTTTTGTGCCCTGGAGCATCACTAAGCAAGTGCTGTATAAGGCAGTTCTTCATCCAGTGCTAATCAACCTCTAAAAGACAAAAAGTCCATAATTGCTGTAAAAATGATGAGGGCAATTTAAATGTGGGGCCATTTAAATTTAAATGGTGAATTAAAGTGCTCATTAAAAGGACCTTACTTAAGCAACATGTGGCTAATATCAGGGGTTAATTAACCAACAGCTCATCCCAGATTAATACAGTTCATTGAATTTTGAAGAGAGTAAATAAGGAAAGGATTTAGTGGAGAGCACGTGGAGCACATTCTCACAGCTGGATGGTGACCAGGCCAGGAAGCTCTCCCTCATGGCTCTTGAGCATGGTAAGTTTGATAGGTTGTTGTACACAACCAGAATCCTCTCATTGATCCTGTGATGTTGGCACTGTGAAAATAAGATGTGGAAAAACACAAACTTGTTTAAGTAAAAACTAACCTGTGGTAACATTATACAGTCAGCAAAACTCTGTTTATTTAAGTGTGAAGACAGATTGTTTTCCAGTGTCTGGTAATCAAACAGGATAAAACTATACAAGAAATAAAATACAT
>VWZU01012071.1:68429-117177 GCA_013397095.1 Sterrhoptilus dennistouni | reverse complement strand
CCCCCCCCTTTTTTTTTTTTTACTAGAACAACAGTCTTTGGTATGTTTGTGATATGTGGTAGATTTTTCTGTCAGGAAAAAATCAGGACTCATCCTGTAAGACTCATTCTTGTAAAAAATCTGCTCTAGTGTTACAAGATAGATGAACAGTTTCTTGAAGTGGTTTTGTATATAATACCAGGTATTCAATTATGGGAGTCATATTAATTTTTTCAGTCCTGTTCCCTCTGTTAGTATCCCAGACAAGTGAAGATGATGGGAGGCTCGCCCTGGGATTTCACCTGAAGTCAGCATGGCTTTTGTTTCTGCTGTTCTGTGGTGCAGCACGCATTTGGATTGGCTACTAAAAAGGTCTAAGCACTCTCACCTCCCAGTGACTTACACTTCAATGTTGTGTATGTAGTAACTCCAGTCCAAGCTGTTGATTAAGACTGAATTCAAAGAGAAGCTATGCAACCACCATTAATACCTACCCTTCGTATTTTAAGTAGGAAAAAAAAAAAAGAAAAAAAAAATCATAACAGCACATCATGGTCTACTTTTCCCCAGACAGATGAATGATGCAATCCAATGACAAAATTGATTTTTGATTTCAAAATTCAATTTCAAATTGATTTCAATTTCAGATCAACTTTCAAATTGATTTCAAAAGGACTTATCAAGTTCCTTTGAAGGGCAAATGCTCCATTGAGCAGAGGAAGGATAAATCCCCAGACATTGGCTATGATGGAGACAACAGATCAGCCTCCCAGCACGATTTTCTCTCTTGCTAGCTCTACAGCACCAAACAGAAACTAGACACTCTGGGACAGGAGAACCAAAGAACCCTTCTCTTTTGTGGAAAAGGTTATTTTCACCCACTCATGGTTCCTGTAGTATCTTAACTACACGACTATTTGCTTACACTTGCTGTACACAATCCCTTTTATTTAGTTTGTTAACAAAGAGTTAAAATTTAAAATATATTGATTTTCTGTATCTAGGGATTAGTGTCCTGAGAATAAGAAGGGCTCTAATCAAAGCTTCCTACTCCAGTTGGCCTCTGCCTGGCCAGCAGCTCCCTGGAACTGCTGCCTGCCCCCTGCAAATTGAGCCTTGGCAGCCTCTTCTTCTGGTGGGATCTGCTGCCACCCTCTGCCTGGAGGAGCCTGCAACCAGCTCCTGTGCTAAAGGTGACTTACTGTGGCTTTCGTAAGGGCTGCTTTTAGCCTCAGCAGGAATCAGAAATTACTGATAGCTCAGTGTTCTTAGTAAGGGGATTTTTACTATCATAATAGTTTTGGGTTGTTTTTTTTTTTCCTACAAGCGTGACTAATATGGAGGGAGGTCTTGGATGGAAAAAGAGATGAGTTTCTTTTTTGAAGGTGTGAGACCATAGTCTTCAATTTGACTTCAGTAGTTTCCCATTCTTGTGGTTTTAATCCACAGTTCTTGGTTCAAGAAGTCAAATCTGATTGTGAATGCTTCCACAGACAGTTTGGACAGCAGCAGTCTGAAGATAGAAAAATTCTTCTTGGCCATGCTGAAAGCAAAGTACAAAAGATATTTTAATCCTGGAAAGTTATAGTTTAATGGTATATACAGAACTAGGAAAAAAAATAGGGAGAAACTGATTTGTATTTACTTGTCAGAATGTCGAAAACAAATAAATACTTTTTTTCTTATACAGAGTAATTTTAGCTCCATCCCTTTTCAGATGTTTAGGATTAAAAGGCCAAAACCCCACTTGGGAAGGTGTGGTAACACATCTGAAGACAACCTGAAAATGAAAAATTGGGAACGCAAAGCTCCACCATAAAGCTTTGTAAAACAACAGGGGACACTTTTCTTCAGAAAAGGACAGTCAGAGCTTCAGAGTGGAGCTTGTGACATGCCTTTGAAGAAGGATGAGGACACATAGGGGTTTGTGTGTGGTGGTTTGGCCAGGAAGTTTGGGGTTTTTTCAGGAAGTTATAGTTTGACAAACCAATTAGGAAGAGATACGTCTCCGTGGACCTACATGGTTAAATGTCTGAAGCTCCTAGAGAATAACTTTTCCTTCCAGCCTCAGAGGAAGTAAAAAGGCGCTCCCGGCTCTCTCCTTGAGGGGGAACCGGCCCCGGGCTTTTCACCAGAGGCCGGCCTGGCCCGGTGACTGCCCGGCCGGGGCAGGGGATGAGGATGGGCCCCTGGATCAGATTTTTAGCAGCTATAAAACGCCCTGCTGCTCTCCCCATGGTGTGGGGAGCTGGCCTGAAGCTTAGCCATGCCCCTGAGCCCTTTCCCCTGGCAGGGGAGTCTCTGATAGCAGCTCCGAGCTGATGAGACCGGGAGGTGAGGCCGGAGGCGTCCATCGGCCCCGAGACCCCCCGGCCTGGGCTCTCTGCCCCCATCCCCAAAGCTTTTAAACGTCCTAAAGGCTCCCACCCAGCAAAAATCACGGAACCGTCTGCATCTTAACTCTTTCCTAACACAGATTAGGACTTTTAAAATGCTAAGCCTCACGTTGAGTAAAAGATAAAGTAAACATAGACAAGACACAGTGTTAAGTCATTAAACAGAAAGGGAAAAGACTGATTAGGGGAAGGGATTAAAGAAATTGCCATTCCGTTTTAAGCTAGACTTCTTATTGAACCGTAAAAATAAACTCCATATGTAGATTATCCCTTTAAACCATGAGAAACATATGCATTTAGAGAGATGATTGTTTAAATTTGTGGGTAGATCTGAGCAAAAGTGTTTGTGATGAACTAAGTGATATTAATCCCATGAGATGCTGGAACAGAGGTAGAGATAAATAGAGATAAAAAGTCCTCTGCACCAGGAAAGAAGTGAGAAGATATCTCTGTTCCTTGAGATAAAGAATCCTTTTCCTTTTCTTTTCTTTTCTTCTTTTTGTATGTGTTAATAAATTTGTTTATCTTTAACTTTAGGCCTGCTTTGCTTCTCCTAATGCTATCTCACAGAAATAAAAGGAAAGTAAACACTCAAACCTTTACACTAGATCTAACAAACAAAAACAAGTAAACGTGAAACCACTGCAGTGCTCTTGGTGGGACACAGAGTAGCAGTATGATACAGTAGCCTGCAATAAAAAGCAATAAACAGGGGCCAACATGCTTGTCTTCTGACTAGAAAATGTCAATCATGGTATAAGGAACCTGCTCAAAGAGAACAGTTGATATTTTAAGCCACAACAGGACATGGAGGATCACTAACTCTGAAAAAAAAGAAGCCCACATCTGTTACAAGACCATCAATTTCCATCTCCTGCATGTATTTAATGCTAAATAATGATCTGACTGTGAGGACAACTCTTAGAAAAATTGCAGCAATGGCAATGTTGGTTGTTTTGGGTTTTTTTCATTCAGACTTAAATATAATGGCTGCAATTATAATATAAGACCACGGGTTTTTTCTGTAATGATAATGAAGTCCCCCTTGATCGTGTTATTGATCACTTAGTCGTGGTAAAATAAAAATTGTTCTGCACAAAAAGTTTTAAAAAGTTACAACCCAAATGAATCAATAAAATAGCAGCAGAGGTTTATAGAAGGTTATAGAGCAGGTTAACAGTCCAGATACAATGGAGTGGTGATTTGGAACAGCCAGCATGGATTTATCAAGGGTACATAAAGGTCTGACTAAGCTGGTGATGTGGTGAAAGTGGTGCCAGGGAAGGGGGCAGGAACTACAGGAATGGAACATTTCAGTGTAACATCTAGACAGACAGTAGTGCTATCTCACTTGCCCCAAGAATAACTTATCTTTCAAGTACTATTACTGTCAGGAATCTGTTAGAATGCACAATCAAATACGCCTGTTCCAGTTTCCTTGAACTACGGCCGTAAGTGATAAAGGGCTGTTCCGAAGTACACATAGCCCTAATATACTTTCCTATTTCACCCGCCTTTGCTGTTAATAGCAATAAATAAATTTCAACTGTCTTCTAAGCATGAGTGAGTCTTTGCTCCGTATATCCAAGGCACTATGTTTTCTCTTCTTGCAAGTTCTTGGCTGGCTCTAGCAGATAGGAGGTTAACAGACTTTAGCCATGACTATGAATATAAAACTTCATAACAAAATGCATTGGAAACGGGAATATTTGTAAAGTTGCAACACCATGTTTTTAAACAGCGGGAAGGTGTGAACCATTATAATCTAGACAATTTCAAGGGGGGAAAAAGATACTTTATAAGAATGTACAAAACTAACACATTTGCATTTCTTCCTAATTAACTTTTGACCGCTGTGGATAAACATGGATTTTGGGACCTTAAACAGAGGGCAGAACTGGGAGGAGACAAGATTAAAACATTGGTTTGAGTTGGAAGTTAATGATTCTTCCACCGTGTGCCAGCAGAGCTTTGCTTAAGAAGAGAATTCTCTGACTTTTGAGCATTTGTGTGGTAGTAGAACTACCTGTTGTTGTAGATGCAGAACCCAGGTAGGAACTTCTTCAGTATTCTTTCTGTTTGTCTTGACTTTAAAATGTTGCCATTAGTGTTTGTAGCTATCAAACATGACCTGTGTAGTTTCCAGTTGCATTTGCTATAATTGGTAACACCAATAACAGTCCTGGTGAAAATGTAAATGCTTTAGTGATGGCATCTTGCACTGTGTGTGTGTGTCTCTGTCAGCATTGTATGTCCTGAGCAACGCAAGCAGCATTGAGGTCTGCACAGCTCTGTGATACTCATTTTTCATCTTGGGTGAACTTAAAAGGTCTTGCTATGATTGTATTTAAAAATCAGTGTGATAATCAGATTAGCTGCACTGCAGTTAGAGTAAATCATTACAGTTCCATAAATTACTGGAGGAAATGTGGCTCTTGATTTGTGATTTGCTCTTCTGCTGAGTGATGTCACAGTCCCTGAGAGATCAACTGTGGTGACAATCAGCCCAAAGACTTATGAATGTCTGCTAGATTCTTAAGAGTCCTCAAACATCACTATATTTTTCTTTCATGAGACTCTACAAAGCCTGCATCAAACTGTTGTCATGACCTTTGTCAGCTTACTACCTGTTATTCATGTGGAAGTTTTTTAGTCGATGTTCTTATTCATTATAATTTGCATATAATTAGGGAGTATAAAACAAAGGTGATTTTTTTTATATATATCCAATAAGAAATAGATCTACTGAACAGTACCAGAGTTAGGCCATTACCCCTATAATATCGTGTGCCCTTAGAGCACTGAAGAAATCTGTCCTTTGCAAGGCTGGCTGCATTCACTCTGCAATTGAATTGCAAGTTGCTGTGTGATTTCCCATGATGTTGAGGAAGCTGTCAGCTCCCAGCAGCACAAACGATGCACACTGATTATTAGTTAAGAGCCTTGATTTTCCCCCACCCAAAGTGTTTCTCAGAAGAGATACTTTTACTGAGCATAAAATCAAGTAAATTTGTCAAATGTTCCAAAAAGTAAGCTGTGTTAAATTTCATCCGTCTGTACTGCTTAGAATTTTTTAGTAGATTTCTTTTTCTTATTTTTTTGGGAAGAGGTTTGGGGTTTTTTTCCCCTAGGAAGAAAAATGGGTTAATTTTTGTTTAGGCTGATTGACTACTAAACAATACCAATATCTTACTTGCCTAATCTGGTCTTTCTGCAAATGCAACTTTCTCAGATCGCTATTACAGAAGAGGGGCTTGTGCAGGCAAAGAATGATAGTTTTAGAGGACTCATACTAGTGAAAGGGCACATATGGTGCAGAAAGCTTCATAATTTTACTTTCATACTTCATTTTTTTAACCAAACCTTTGATTTATTAAACATGGGACAAAATGCTAATGAAAAAAATCTAAAATAACGATTTTATCAATACTTAAAATTATCAGGTTCAGCAGCCACTATATGTTGTCATCAATTGTGAATTGACCTTTTATCTTTTTTCCTAATGCTTTTGTGGCCTGGCATTTCTCCAGCCCCCATCTTGTCCATCTCCAGCTGGTATCTGTCTAGATCAGGGTCATCTGAGGATGGGAGGAGATACTGCCAGCAGATTCTAAGTCATGTTGTACCTTTAAACTCTCAAAAAAACAAACAAAAAAAGGCCACTTCTCCAATCCTGTGACCTGCAATGATATGTTCCCCCAGCACATTATTGTAGCCATCAATGTATCATAATTACAAGGAGAAGTTTATATCTTCAGGTTACACAAAGACAGGTGAATTTCAGAGGACCAGATGCTCAAAATTATTTGTGCACTAACTTTTCCTGAGCACCAGGAATTTTATTTCATAACATTTTTTGTTCGTAGCTGTGCAGTCCTGGAGAAATCCTTTCTCTACTTCTTGTTCCTGTCTGTCTGAGTAGCCAAGGGGAAGGAGAAGCTAATATTTTTTTGTCCTGATATGTGTGCTGACCCAGACTGACAGCATAGCCACAAAAGAATTTGGGAAGTAGATATTAGCAGTGGGAAAGCAGATGGACCTTTTCCAGCATTGGAAAAGTTCATCCAACTTTTTCAGCTGCATTCAAGCATATAAAACCTCTCTTTGTGTGATCTGTTCCCCTTCTCTCTCTTTTTCGCCCTTTTCTCAGATGAGGAGAGTACTGTGAAAGGTGAAACAAATCAGATCATGTGAGCTGTGATTTCTGAATTCTGACTCGAGGGCATTAATTTCAATACTCTAATATAATATGCAATACTCCTATCTGCAGATCTGAAGATGGTTTGTTTCAAGTGACCCATTTTTTTCTGAGGGGTTCTTCTGTGGCTTCTGGATCGTCCTTGAGAAATCTGTTCTGATTGTAGTGGGATTTGCACAAACAGGCAAGTGTTTTCATTCTTTAAATAAACTTTGCAGATGGATATGTAGACTTCCTTTACAGCTTTTTTCTGAAGTGTCCTTTTTAGTTGTTATCCATCTCTCAGATACAGAGTTTTAAAAAGCTGAGGAAAAAAAAAGAAAAAAAAGATGAAGTATTGAACTATTCATTGCAATAAACCAAAACACAACTTGATAACAAAGCAAGGCTTTCAACACTAAAACATTATGATGTGTCAAAGGATGTGTCATTGTCTATGGCTACAGGAAGTTCCTGAGGGAACTGGAGCAGTTCTGCTGAACTGATTTGCAGATCATTTCAAGCACCTGGGCGTATAGACAGCAATCTGCAAATAGAAAGAGATCAGGGATACTGTGCATATTATTGTAAGAAGAAAAAAAACCATGTAATATCCTTACAGGAGGTCAGTTAGGTGAAATAATAAATTCTTTTGTCACTAAGAATTGTTTCCAACAAGCCAGTGTGAAGGAATAAATTGGATTGGCACAGTGCTGCTACAGATTTTACCAAACCAATGACTGAGTTCTAGGCCACATGGCCTGTAAATTTGGAGCTTCCTAGGACTCCCTGTACTTCAGCACTACTGCTTTGTTGACCCTTGTAGTTTATTTTTGGACAGAGACTTTGTCTCTTACTCCTCTGTCGAAATTGCCTTTTTAGCTTTAAAAGACAGGACAAGGTAGAAAGGGGGGTGCTCATGTCTCTTTAAAAAAAAACTGTGTCAAAACTAGGTACTTCAGCATTTAAACCAATACACACTTTGAAACATGCAAGTCATTGAGCCAAATCGTTTTAAGTAGAAAGGTTGAGTTTCAACATCTTAGCATTTTCCTGTAATTAGTTTCACCAGATTCATCAGAGAGGTCCTTAGGCAAAGCTATTTTGGCATATGCGCTTTTGTATTTATTCCTGTTTTCTCTTGAATTCAGATCACTCAGTAAAGAAATCAGTCATGACAGTGGAAACCAAACCCAGCAATGTCAATGACTCAAATCAGGAAGCAGAACCTGATCAGCTTTTGGATGATGAAGAAAACAAAAATCCACCAGTCAAAAAGACTTCCTCTTGCACTGGATTGAAGGTTTGGTGTCTTAGCAATATCCCCATGAATTACCATTGTTATCTGTCAAGAAATGTTGTTCAAGATATGACATGCCCAATTCTGTTGTTCCTGTTCCCCCTATCTTTTGTGGAACTGGATACACACAGAGGTCCAGGGGCTAGTCAGATCTTGCCTTTTCTCTAAAGAAAATAGAAATTCATGATCTACCAAATTTACTCACAAGTTACTTGTAGGTGTATCTCCTTCTTGGTCATTAGAGAGGCAGCAACTTCAAGTGGCAAACCTGAACCAGCCTCATTTAGGTGCCTTACAATACACTGGAGGTTGCTCTCACCACCAGTCTTGTAGGGTCAAAATAAGGTGAGGTGAACCAGATTTTATCAAATGTTTTGTGGTTGACCTGAGGATTGCAATTTAAAACACAAATGACCCCAGCAATTTTTGTTTGTGTTTTCATGCTTAAGAGCAGTTTGTGATTTCAGCCAAACCCACTGAGAGCACTGCTGGCATAAGGCACAAAGGGTGATTCTCAGAATTTTTGCTAGTCAAGTTCAGGAAATATAGAACATATCATGACAAACCCTACACTTGGGAAATTTTTCCCTCCATTCCCGACAAAAAGATAGTAAATATACAATTTTTAAAGCTCTTACTTCCCAGATTGGCTTCATTTCTTATGGTAGATAGTATTGCAATGTCCAAACCTATACTTACCTTGTTTATTTACCCAAGTTTCTGTTGTATTGGGACTCTTGCCCAGTGAGCAGTAAGTCTATTTGCTTTTTAAACTATGTGGAAATAGCTGGATAATATTTAAACAAACTTAAACATTTTACCAAATAAATCTTTCTTTGCAAAAGCCACAATGTGTGTTGGTGGAAACAACAGTCAAGCTACTAAGAGTATCAGCTTTTCCTTGTGAGATATATGGTATACAGGCAAAATACATATTTCAAAATATATCATATGACACAGAGATGAACTCAATCAGTCACTACCACATTCTTCATACTGATGTATCATAAAAACTTGCATAGAGCCTTTATTTTGATGCCACATTGATTGAAAGAATCAGTTATGAATTTGCTTAAAATACAATGTGACCCGAGCAAAAGGTAATTTGGGTTAAGACTAACTTTGCCACTCCAATTAGAGTAACAAATAGATGTCATGACAATGATTGTTCCACACAGTTTAAAATATATTTGATCCCTCTGTGACCAGTTTTCCTGCCTCTCCCTCCCATTTCCTGTCTGAACCTTTCCCCAGGTATTTCTGGCTGCTCTGTCATTCAGCTACTTCAGCAAAGCCTTGTCTGGTACGATAATGAAAAGCTCCATCACTCAGATTGAGCGAAGGTTTGACCTGACATCATCTACTGCAGGTTTCATCGATGGGAGCTTTGAGATAGGTAATGGATTTATTCCTTAACACACAGAAAACTTCTCAGAGAAACATGAGACAGCATCTGGCACTAATTCTGGTTCATTTCCTTGCAGGCAACTTGCTGGTGATTGCATTTGTAAGCTATTTTGGAGCTAAGCTTCATAGGCCCAAAGTAATAGCTGTGGGATCCTTTATTATGTCTTTGGGAAGCTTTTTATCAGCGATGCCTCATTTCTTCATGGGATAGTAAGTACTAATCATGGTTAATTTGGGTAACCTAACAATTGCATTGTGCTTTCTGGTTTTCAAATGAAACTTTTTGTATATATAGCCTTAGATTCCCAACGTCACTTCCAAGTGCCAGGAACCTCATGTGCCACACACATCACTACTGTGATGGTGAATGTTCATTAAAAAAATACAGCTCTTCTGAAGTGAAAGTTCAATTCCTGGAAAAAATGGGAAAATTACAATGCTTTAGTTTCAACTCAGGGTTGTTCAGAAAGGAGGCAAAGAATTAAATTATGCTAGAGCCTGAAGATGGATGAGTGCTGGTAGAATTCATAACCTTCTAAATGCACATACCTGGTTAAACTGATTTTCCATATCTCGTTAATTTTTATTCACCTTCACCAGGCTCAGGGAATTGCTGCATTATGCCTATATGTGATAATGTTTCTAATTATAGCTTGGGCACAAGGATTCCAAATAGCGTAAGACGTATTTCTGTTGATTTCTTAAATATATTAGAATAATTTTAGGTATACCACTGCAAAAAGAAAACTGAGGAATGCTTTCTTTCATGTTAGTGGATCTTGCACTAGAACCCAACTTTTCAGCAGTTTTTCGCTCTTTAAGACAGACCATGTATCATACTTGTCTATACTGGGCAACTCATGAACCTGAGCCTGAAGATTTGTAGGGGAACTGCTCTGCATTGTGTCTCCTGATGACTGCTCTTTATTTCAACCTGAAAAATAAGCCTGCCTGGTCTAACAGAGCCTGGGCATTTCCTTTAAGCAGAATGTGTGCTTTGCCATGTTCTGCTAAAGCTAATTGTACTTTGCCCCTCCGTAGCACTCATTTCTGGGGAAGGGCTCAGGTTAAAGCAGCTGTACAGATGAAACACATATCAAAGATGGAAAGGGGACCTTTGCTCAAACTGAAGATATTCTTCTTTTTCTCCATGGCTGTGAGGTCAACACAGGAAGCTCACTTGGACCTGACCCTAAATTTAGACACCAAAAATTCAATCCTATCTCAAATACTTTCACAACCCCTTTTGAATTTTCTGGCTTAAAACATTATGCCTTCCAGATAGAGAATTCTAAGTCTTATTTATTCTTAATTTTAGTATTTTAGTTTTCTAAAATGTTCTTAAATAATCTTATTTGCTCCTTCAGTAGCCCTTTGAATTGGTATTTAATCAAAGATACCTTTCTCTTTAGGGAAACAACAGCCAAGTGGTGCCAGCCCTACCACTCTTGTGTTTCCCTGGTGAGCACTGCTTCTAAACCTTCTGTTGTGTGTTTGCAGCTATAAGTATGAGACAGCATCACATAGAGCTGCTTCAGCCAATTTAAATTCCAGCATAAATCCCTGTTCCTTACATCAACATGTGAATGGCACTGTCCTGGAAGTCTCACAATCAGGTATGGAACTGTAAATGAAAGTACAAATACGGGAGCTTGTTTTATCTTTGGTTACAAGGATTCAGTTACCCAGGGCCTGGAGTTGGGGAGTAGAACTAGTGTGACAGGACATGAAACTGCATAGAGTTTAACAGAAATAAATGGATATTCCTATTATCCTCCTTACAATATGGAATACTGCTGTTTTATGTGTTGCTTGTGTGGGACACAGGTAGAGAATGAGCCAAGCTCTGCACCAGAAGCCATCTCAAACTTCTCACATTAAAGATTCATGATATATGACAGGTAATATATTTATGAAAGTATCAGTAAGTTTTTTTTTTAATGATAATTTTTTCTGATGGGTGATAGTTACCTGTGCTTTTAGAAATCAAATGCAATGGAGGTGGAAGAATGTGTTATTAAAATATCATTAAATGTAACAAGGGGGTTGACAGCCTTTTGTTTATCTTCTATAAGGAAATGTTCTTAATACCTTGATTTCTAATCTATTATCATTACATGTGCTACATTTCCTGTGATTTTTTTCCCCCTTTCCCATTCAAATATTTTATTGCAAAGGTGTAAATTCTCATCCGCAGGCTGTGAGAAGGAACCAGCATCATATATGTGGATATATATCTTACTGGGAAACTTATTACGTGGGATTGGTGAGACACCAATAACACCACTGGGCATCGCTTATCTTGATGATTTTTCTAAAGAAGAGAATGTTCCCGTGTATGTAGGTAATCTCAACATGAAGTAAAGAGAGAGATTTGTAGTATAAGAGGTCGACCTGATGCCTTGGGAAGGCTGACCTGGAACAGAGACTGGACAGAACTAGAGAATAAAGTAGGTATTTATTGAAAGGCCTCCAGGATCCACCTTGGACAGGACAGGGCCTGACCAGGGCTACACACAAGGAGGACCCAAAATGGTCACAAAATGGCTGACCGGTCTTACACTTTTGTAAGTTTTGGTCCATTTGCATATTGGGGTTTAATTGTCCAATTAGAGCTTCAGGTTGTGAGGTCCCATCCTTCTTGTTCCTCCCTCCAGCCCACCATTGTATGAGCTTTTGAGCCTGAAAGTTGTCCTTGGTCTCCAGAAGGAAAATTATTTATTTTGTCTCCCTACTCTGTGAAGAGAGCTTAATGTCACTTAATATGAGGCTCAGAACTGCACCCCATGGCAGCCCAGAATCTGAAAAACATGAAAGCTCAAACTTAAGGCATCAGATCACCCTCTGAAGACGACAACATTCAGCCATTAGAGGGTACTAGCATCTGCTTCATTGTATTTTCAGCCTGTTTGCACACAATAGCCATGCTGGGCCCAATGTTTGGTTTCCTCTTGGGATCTCTATGCGCAAGACTGTATGTGGATATTGGATTTGTGGATCCAGGTAAGCAAAACAGAGGAAAAGTGAAAGTGAGCTAATACTTGTTCATAAGAATTTCCTACAAACGGTTGCATATGTTCTCATTATATTAATTATAGTAATATATTTTATACTTGATTTATATTTATTTAATTATTTTTATTGAATAACTTATTACAATTTTTACAAAATTACTGAAAGCTTTTAGAGTAAAGGCAGAATCAGACTGGGAGCATATTTTAGAGCTGTGCTTTAAGATTAAAGGATCATAATACACACTTAACTCTAAGAATTAGTATCAAGAACTCTCACAGAACCAAGATTTTTCTAAACTGGAATTTTAACAGAAGTATTCTGCTAGTACAGCAGCTTTACAGTTTGGGGGAATTACCCACCCTTTTCACTGAGTATTTTACATTATTTACATTTCACATAGTTTTTGCAGTACATTATACACTTTTTTCTCAGCCCTTGCTTACTCAGATGAAGTGAAAACACGTGTATGTATTCAAGTCTGCATAATGCTAGAGGGGACACAGCAGTTCCTGTAAGTGATGGTTGTGGTCCTTCATCCTGTTCTTTTTCAGTTGTCTTGTTTTTCTTGTAGGACAGAGAAGTTTTCAGATCTTCAGAATCCTGTAGTTAGATAGGTGAACTATTTTGTCTTTGCCCTTTGTTAAGCCAGTGTTTGATTTTATTTAAGAGTAAGGACAGTGAGTCGATCCCAGTCATGCAGTGAAAAGTCTTATAATTTTAGTCCCCTACCAAACATGCCACAATTAAAAATCATAAAAATACAACCAGCTACTCTCATCTTCTTTGCAATACATTTAAAGCCATGAGTAATTTCACTGACTACAGAGAATGTCCAATTGCTTAATAGCAACCTACACACTTCAGGAAAGCAGAGGATGGTCTCAGGAGCCAAAAAGAGCACCATGCTTGAAGCCTGTCTGCCACTTTTGGTTTCCCATATGTTGGGTAAGGACCTTGGTGTTGCTATGTCTTCCACAAAACATCAATCAGTGAAAGATGTAGAATGGCAGATAAAATAATGCTGGACAAACAGGAATAGCTTCAAACCAAAAGAGAGTAAGTTTAAATGTCAGGAAGACATTTTTCCCTGTAAGGATGGTAGGGCACAGGAACCAATTGTCCCAAGAAGCTGTGGATGCCCCATCCCTGGAAGTGTTCAAAGCCAGGTTAGATGAGTTTCAGACCATCCTGGTAAACTGGAAGGCATCCCTGCCCATGGGGACACCTTCCAATCCAATATATGGTTCTATAACACAGTTCAGGGTATGATTCCTGATGCCTTCACTGTATGGATGGTGCCTCATTAGATGTTTATTGTTGGAAGTCAGACACTATAAAATGTAGCCAAAAAAGACTGGGAAGGTTCATCTTCTTCACCGGGGTAACTTGTGCCTGTTTCCCTCACTTCTAGGAAGCATCACTATCACCCCACAGGATTCCCGCTGGGTGGGTGCATGGTGGCTTGGCTTTGTAATAGCTGGAGCAACCAGTTTCCTATCTGCTATTCCATTTTGCTTCCTGCCAAAGAGTCTGAAAAAGCCAGAGGAAGCCAATAAGGACAAAACTTCACATGTTCTCTTGGAAAACACTGATGCAGTGAAGAATAAACTTTCTCCTGATAAAACTAAGTCAAGAAAGTGGTCAGTAATGCTGAAAGGCAAGTGTTTCTCAAGTTGTATAAATGTGAAAAGCAATAGGCACAACACACATAGGAAATGTAACAGCTCTGCAAAATATTTTGCCTCCCCTGCACTTCCATCTAAACCAGGCAGCTATCCCCAGGAAAGGAAAAGTCCACCAAAAAGTATTACAAGTGAAAAAGCTTTTTCAGGGCTCTGAGGTTCTGCATGCATCACCTGAAATAAATCATTGCCTGAGTGGCACCTACCTCTAAAATTTTGTGCAAGAAGAAATTTGAACAGTGGAAAAGTGTTCCTGTATCTGAACATAAAGTATTCAAAGGCTCCTTTTGCAATATGGAAAGACAAATTATTCATTTGAGAGAGTTCATGGAGACTCTGAAGTACATTGGTGCCTGATGAAAACACATCAGGTTTGAATATGTCTGGTTGTGCAGTCCTTGGGCCAAAAAAATGTGGTGGAAAAGTGATGGAAAGAAGTGGCTTTGCTTCATTTGTCAAATTTTTTGTTTAGATCCCAGTGGAAGACACTGGACATCTCAATCTCTCACTTAGCCTTGAGCCATTAATATTATTGTGATAATATTTATGCAAGCTGAACAAAGTCTGTGCTGTGTGGAGCCCCTTAGTCTTTATGTGCATATTTCAATAGAGCAGCCAGGCCTTAACCCATACATCTGTCTTCTTTTAGGATTCTCTTCCTGTATCTCAGCCTCTGGTGTTTTTCAAGACCCTGATTTTGCTTTCAGATAGCCTCATGCAAAATGAGATCAGTACAACTTGCACTTGGACAGCTGAGAGCAGGACCTTGCCCTAAGTTTTGCAGTAATTATGCCATGCATCTTTCAATACCAACTCATATGTCCCTTTCTTTCAGATTTCTGTATCTCCCTGAAAAAAGTATTGGGTAATCGAATGTACTTTACATTTTTGTGTTGCTCACTGTTACAGTTCAGTGCTTTTATTGGTTTCGTGACTTACAAACCAAAGTACATGGAACAGCAATATGGACAATCCACATCCAAATCCAACTTTCTGATAGGTGAGTTCCACCATGCAAGGACTGCTTGTGCTGGAAGCAGTGCATGGGGATAAGTTCTGGTGTGCTTTATCTGGGGCTGAATTCCATGCAGAACAGGTTGAGGTAACTGGTGGTCTGACCTGAACCTGAATTATAAAAAATACAGGGTTTGTGCCTGTGGGGGCATAAGATATTTTTAAGTTATATTGCATTGCATTGCATTTGCATTATATTTTTATATATTTATATTTATATATTGGGAACCCCAAATATGCAGTGAGTGTGGTGGGGAAGTTTTAGTTGCTGAAGCATCTGGCAAGATCCTTGCAATGGAAGTGGGTTTGGACAGTTAGGCACTTCACAAACAGCATGTGTAACCCAGGGGCTGGACTGAACACAAATCTTCTAACAGACCATAAAGCTGCCAGGAACAAAAAACTAAGGACAGACTTTGGCTCTTAAGACTATAATGATTCTTTAATTCTAACATTTGCCCTCTATAATCTCTTTCAGGAGTGACAAGTTTACCTCCTGTAGGTCTTGGAATTTTCATAGGAGGGCTTATAATGAAAAAGTATAAAATGAGCTTCATTGGAGCGACAAAGTTTTCATTTACCATGTCGTTTTTGTCCTATGTCATTGGTTTGTTACACCTTTTTGTTGGCTGTGATAACCATATGGTGGCAGGAATTACAGTGTCCTATGAAGGGTGAGTATTAAACAGAAAAGATTGTGGTTTTCTCCACACTCCTCAAAAAATATACTGTGACATCAAGGCTAAAAAAAACCCATGCTTTTGCAATGCTGGAGAGAAAGTGAACACCACCACATGTCATTGGGGTAGTTTTTGTTGGTCAGCAGAGTGTCAGCATGACAAAGCCCAACACTGGTTAAAGATTAATTAGGAATTGCATCATTAGCAATGTAGGTTGTTTTGCTGGGGAAGGGTGGGAATATTGCTGTGCAATGTTTCCACTAGGAATAAATAGTGGACCAGGGAATATGCTTAAGAAGCACTGGGATGGAAAAATGGCAAGCACATAAATTTAATTTACCTAGAAGGTGAGGGAAGACATATCTTTTTGCTCAATACAGAAAGGATGTCTGAAAGCAAAAGATAATACTGCATTCTTCATATCCTTGTTGAAAAGTTAGGCTAGGCTTTAAGAGAGTATTCTTTAACTACAGAGACTAAGAGATCTCTTTTCTGTCACTGGTGTGTTTTTACTAACCAATAAAGATATATTTGATAAAACTGAGATAACTCTTGCTAGCTCTAAATTCAGTTAAAGGGGGAGTCCAAATGACCTCTCTGTCCTTTCTCTTTTCTGTCTGCACCTGTAAAATCGGGAGCAATGTTTTAATTTGTTTTAAAATTCTCTATAATCTTGTAATCACTTTAATATCAGTGCAAGTAGGATGGAATCTCAAACAGACCAATAGAGATGTAGAAACTCAGCTGTGAAAACATATCCTGGGCATATGGGGTGGGTTTCAGAACAGCAACACTGTCACAGAGAAGGGACTTCACTGAATTCAACACTGAATTAAAAATTTCTTACACTTGTCTGAACTTAACTTCCAAGCAACCTCGTTCCGTACCACAACAATTCCTTATTTTCGGAATGCAACTCTCACTGCAAATGTGCCTCCAATGTGTGGGATCCTGTGTGTGGAGCCAATGGGATCACCTATGTCTCAGCGTGTCTGGCTGGGTGTGAGACTTCCGTGGGACATGGAAGGAACAGAGTAAGACCCTGCTTTGGTGTCCGAGGTTTCCTACGACCTTATTTTCCATGTAACATGGAAAATTTACTAGGATAATGCATTTCAGGAAAACCGAAGTTACTGGGGACTAGTCAGTAAGGTATTTTCGATTTATGGCTACAAACAGCACAGAAAAGAGATTTCTCTGAGTTATTGCACATTAAGCAAAAAGCCCTAGCTTCTTGTTCTAGATACTAATTTCCAACTTCTGTAGGTTGAACATAAGAGGGGGAGACATGCAAATCAAATTGGTCTCATGTTGCCTGAAGGTTGTCGATAGGCTTTGCCTTTCATAAATGTAATTTTGGCTGCCCTGAGGTTTTATTTAATAGTTGAAGTATACCGAGATAGCGTAGTCTCTTCCCTGCTACTGTTCATTAATGTTTAAGTATGAAAAATGGGTTAAGGAAAGGCAGCTTGTTTCCTCCATGTGATACTTTGGGATGTCAGGAAAGTGGTTGTTTTTTTGGGTGACTGATTTTTGCTTAGCATGGAGGGCTGGAGATAATTCCCAGAGCCCCAGAGACAAAGCTCCAGTCCATGGATGTAAACTTTTATCGGGCTGTGCCATTTGCATTTGGTTTCCTGATGCTAGGTGATCACTCCAGAATATAAATGGTCTGGAGCCATCTCTTTATTCTGTTTTCTCTCCAACAGAATCCCCATTTCATGAGCAGTGACCTACCAAACCTGTTTTGTGTCTTCCAGGTCTTCCATAACTGCAGTTGTCTTGAAATCAAAAGTTCATGGACAGGAAACAGTTCTGCCACCTTGGGGCAATGTCCAAAAAGTGATGCTTGTTCGATGAATTTCATTTATTACATAGTAATACAGGTCATAGGTGGCTTTTGCTATGCCCTGGGAGCCACTCCTTCATACATGATTATGTTTAGGTGAGTACAGCTGGCTGTTTACCAAGGGCTTTCTAGTGAGGCTTTCAGAGTCATGTTTGTTTCTCTACCTTAGGAAAAAAAGGACTTTCTTGCTCATCAGGAGCTGTAGTGGTAGGACAAGGAGTAATGGGTTCAAACTGAGAGAGGGAAAGCTTAGTTTAGAAGAAATTCCTCCCTGTGAGGGTGGTGAGGCCCTGGCACAGGCTGCCCAGAGAAGCTGTGGCTGCCCCTGGATCCCTGGAAGTGTTCAAAGCCAGGTTGGATGGGACTGTGAGTAACCTGGGAGAGTGGAAGGTGTCCCTGCTCATGGTATGGTTTTGGAACAAGATAATACTTAACGTCCCTTCCAAACCAAATAATTTTTTGTTCTATGGTTCTGTAATCAGGTTTTCCAGAACATGTCCTTTTTTCTTCTTGGATATTGAAAGTTCCCTGCACTTGCCAGGATTTCTGGGTGTGCAAGGAGATGGTACAGGCTGGAGATATAATGAATTCAAGATCAGTGCCCATTTCTGATGCCTGGAGTGCAGTTCCCCATGAAACAAATAAGCATATTACTAGGAAGCTTTGTACTGTCCTAGATGTCTCCTTGTACAGAGGAATGCTTTTCAAGCACAGAAAGATGCTGCACTAATTTTGCTACCTGCAACTCTTTGGTCTTAGGGCAATAGGATATTTCCCATTCAATATTCCAAGTGAGGAAAATGTATGCCCAAGAGTGAAGGCAGCTGGAGAGCCCATTTCTGTAAGGGGATAGACTCTGAGTATGACTTTAAAACTTCAATTCCTTAATTATGCATGGGGGATGGACTTGCCAGGAGCTATTTGATGGAAGTCAGTAGATTAATTCACCTTTTTATACCACTTAACACACTTCATGAAGGAAGCCACATTTTGGCTTTCCAAGAGTAATAAATCCAGGTTATTTAATAGCAGTTTAATAGACATGTCTAAGCACCAAGTAGGCCAACTCTTCTTACTTATCCCTCTTTTTTTCAGATGTGTTCAGCCAGAGCTCAAAGCTCTCGCAGTTGGTCTATTCACACTCACTATGAGGATGCTGGGTAAGAGAAATCACTGCTGAGTCCAACCCACCCAGTGTAATCACCACTAAGGAAATATAAAGCTGATTTCCAAAAGGATGTCCTTTCTCTGTGAAATCTTGTCCCATTTTTTTGCTTGTTTCCTTGCAGCTGGGGTGCCAGCACCAGTTTATTTCGGTGCAGCCATCGACAAGACGTGCTTGAAATGGGGGAGCACCGGCTGTGGGAAGCGAGGAGCTTGCAGGCTCTATGACTCCAATGCAATCAGGTAGAGAAAATTAGGGCACAAAAACCCTCTCTGTGGAAAGACATGCTTGGTTCTCTGACACTCTAGTGTGTGATCCAGAATCACACTCCAATACTAACTCTGGGCTCAGCTTTAAGCCGGTCCAGAACTCCTGAAATTGAAAAATCTCAAGATCAAATGCTAAGCTCTCAATTTTTAGTCAGTTTTTACATTGTACAAAAGAGATTTAATATCCGTGACAGAGATTTCTGGCATGAGTTGTGTATTTTTAATATACTTAGAGCAAATTAAAAATGCCTCAGACTTTAGGACTTACCATAAAGAGGAAAGTTACCCAAATTTACCTTATTTGCAAGTAGTTTTTTCACACTGGCAAGAATGTTACCTGTCTGCATTGGCCACTTCTGAGAGAAAAGTCTATGAAAGAATACTGTACTGAGTAGCTGTAGGTGTTGGTGAAACCCAAACACCATCAGTCTCCTGGGAGAGCGCTCCATAGATTTTTCTCAGTTTCACTCAAGCCTTGGCCACTTCTGATGTGCTTTTTATTTTTACATACAATAAAGCACTCTGGTAACCTCCATATATTTCTAGCCCTAAAGAATCTAAAGTTTTAAAGTGATCCAAATAGCTTAAAAAATAATAAATTAAAATTAAAAAAAAGAAGAAGAAGATGATGATGGAAGTTTGACTTTGCAATTATCTTAATAAGCAAAAAGAATATTATCAGTTCTTTAGGAGAAGTTTCTGCAAGTAAAAATGTCCATTTTTTGGTATCATTCACAAACAATTAGTTTTAATGTCTTCCCCTAAGCTTCTTTTTGTATATACAAGAGCTTTAAAAGCCATTAAAGTGATTTTCTTCAGTGTTTTTTGTAAAGTTCAATGCCTGGACAAATCTTCTACGCTCTGTCCCACAGGTATGTCTTCCTGGGTTTAGGAGCAATTTTAAGAGGTCCTTCCTTCTTGGTTGCAATAATTTTTTATATATTGATAAAGAAACACTTTAAAAATAAGAACTCCAGGCCAGTAGAGAATGGACAAGAAGATGCTGCTGTGAATAAAGAAGACAACTGCAAGATCAAAGAGCGTTTGCCAGGTTCTTCTGATGCAGAGAATGAATCATCTATTTAGAAAGCAATTTAGACCAGTGGCATGTGAATCAGGTCAGCTTCTTTTAGAAACACCATTCAAAATGCTGTGAGCAATTAAATAATAAATAATAACACTGTACAGAGAGCACAACTAATAGCAAAACTGCAAACAACAACAATAAACACTAATAAACGAGTATTGAAAGTGCCTTATGTGTACCTTTTTAAAAGTACAACAGAACGAGTTACACAAATGGAACCAAATTCTCAGCAAAGAAAAACCTCCTTAGTGGTTCTGACAGAGCCAGTCTGATTTTTTTTAGTGGGATCAGATGCTGCCAGAACATCCACATGCCAAAGGCCCACAAAAAGTGCATACAGTGATCCCATATGCAGATCCGTGCAGGGGACTGACAGAGGAGAGACAAACTCAAGGCTAGGACGAGCTTTCTGATTCCATCAAATTCGATCAAAATTCACAGTAACCCAAAGCATTTAAGCCAAACACCTCACCGAAATGCATCACATCATTGCACCTGGTTTTCATCTCAAAAATTGGCAAAAGCAGTATTTTTCCAGGAAGCATTTTACCTTACCTCAGCTGAAAAAATTATGCCTGCTTAAAGCTACACGCATTTTCATAAAGACAATGGGTTTGTTTTGGTGGTGGGGTTTTTTGAGGCGGTTTTTTTGCTTGTTTTTTTGGTTTTGTGGTTTTTTGTGGTTTTTATTTGTTTGGTTTTTGTTTTGTTTGTTTGCTTTGTTTTTGTGGGGTTTTTGTTTGGGTTTTTTGGGGGGGTTTGTTTTGGGGGGTTTGTTTTTTTTGTTTGTTGTTGGAGTTTGTGTGGTTTTTTTGAGTCGTGGAATTTTATTCAAAAATACTTTTTTTTTCTTTTTTTTTTTTTTTAATTATTATTTAAGAGATTCTGAAACACCAGAAATACTCGTGGCTGTGTTGAGACGCCACGCAGGGTCCAGCAGAGGGCACTCAAACGACAGCGTTACTCCCAATAACTCTCGCACTTTTCGATGTATTTTTCACTCTCAGTTTTGGTCATTCCGGGAGAAAACTATTGTCAGGCAGGAAAAACACCCGTCCGTGTTTCCACACACCTTAAATTTCCCTCAGTACACTTTAGCTCATATCCCTAAAGCTTTCTTTGTCTATTTGTTGCTCTCGCTGCACTCACGTCACTTGGAGCTTGACAACTTGTTATTACTTTAAATAAGAAGATGAGCACTTGAGTACCATTTCACAACAGGAGGGTTGATACTTTAAAATAGCTACTCAAGGCTCGGTGGGATATGGTTAATAGACATACTAGATTTTAAAATAATTTAAATATATATATATGTTGAGCAAAATGCTGAATTGTTCTGAAGTGTTGTCTGTCATGACAGTCACTTAGCAGTGACTGCAGCAGCTGAAGGGAGAAGAATGGGACTTTTTTTACAAATGAAGTGATATTTACTGAAGGTAGAGATTCTCCATCCATCCAAACTATAGAAGTTCTTTATTTTTTCCTTAGACTGGAGAAAATGAGGCTACGGGGAACTCAGTGGCTCTCTGCAACTCCCTGACAGGAGGGTGTAGCCAGGGGGGGTCAGGTTATTCTCCCAGGTAACCAGCAAGAGAACAAGGGGAAACAGCCTCAAGCTGTGCCAGGGGAGGTTCAGCTTGGACATCAGGAATATTTTCTTGACAGAAATACTTGGAGCAGACTGCCCAGAGAAGTGGTGGAATCATTGCCCCTAAAAGAAACACACCAAAGGTTGTCACCTTGTTGTCACTAAAGGTTGTCACTAAAGTTTGATGTAAACTGCAAAATAAATTTACATTGTTCAGTGCTTGCACAATGGGCAAGAGAAAAAACATAGAAGAAGAAGAAAAGTCTTTTCCTATCTTGCTACTTTCTGTGCCTAAAGCAGGTGAGGGAATTATTTTTGTCTTTTTTATTATTGCTCAAGAAAATAACTGTGCAGAACCTTTCCCACTTTTTAAGAAGTACCTGACGACAAAAATCAGTACAAAAATACTTTTTAGTAAGCATGCTTTGCTTAAGGTGTTTCCCTTTTTCAAAACAAAGCTTGAACACATGAAAAAAATTGTTTACAAGTCTGTGTGCAGTGCCATGGTGCCATGAGCTATATGTCTGAACCAATGCAAAACATAAGAAAGGCTCTTTTTTTTTTTTTTTTATTTTTTTTTAAATAATGTGGTGTATACCACCCTGTGGATGTTGCCATATGTTTATTCTGGAGTAGGATCTGCAAGCAATAAAATACATCACAGACATATGACACAAAGACAAAAAAATCTGTCAGTTTTGTTTTGGTCATAAGGCCTCCACTGATGCAAATCCACCAGGTGTGAATAATTTGATTTAGTCCAAACTGGGAGGCGAACTAATTACTTGTAATCTAAAGCAGTGTTAAATGTTGCCACTTATCTTTTTTTTATTATTATTTCAGAATTTATCAAATGGATTTTTTTTTTTTTTTGCAAAATGCCTATCTGTCAAGTGTTATATCCAGTGTAGCAGAACAACAGAACTGTCTTTACAGTCAGGAAGATATACATTTTCCTTTGAAATAAAACTCTTGGAATTTGAAAGATAACATAAATTGAATGCATCAGTGTGAAATATGAAAACGTAAGGGACAGCCTAGAGTTCTGTGCAAGCCCATCCTGACTGCCCTGTGGGATTAGGGTCACCACCTGACCAGGGATGGATGTTGTGTTCAACTCATTCCAAGGATAAGTGTCTTATATGCAGTCAAGTCTTTCAAAATGTCAAATTGTTTGCTGTATTCACCTGAAATCTGAGCAGTTATCAATTATTTTTAAAAGACACCTGCAGGAATGGCACTAATTAGTTTTCTTGGTGCTCCTTCTTGTGCATGTTTTCTGGAATTCCTTACTTACACTAAGTAGCTGCAAGTATTTACTTGCAAAAGCTCCTTAGTTTCCAATTATTCATACTATTCTTCTTTTTTTTCCCCTTCTTGAAAACAGATTTTGAAGGAGAATTCAACAGCTGACTCATTTCTGAATCATCATTAATTTCAGCCCACTAGTCTTTTTTTAATCCTCATTTTAATACACAGCATTTAAAGTTGTTTGTTGTTTTCCTTGACTTCAGGAATGCATTGAGTTGGTAAAAAAGAAGCATTATGGAGAGTAAGAAATGCTTTTGCCATCAAGGTCTCACAAATGCCCTTTTTCCAGCCCTGATTGACAAATCCTCCAGGGATATAGGAAATTCAACAGCTACTTCTTAAGGTCATCCAAGCATTAGTAGGTCTGGAACTGTCCTTGGGTCAGTTGTGATTATCTCTATATCGATGACAGTAATGGAGAAGGGATGCACTTTGCAGTCGATTTGAACTTGCAAAATATGTCAATATTGGCATGGAAAGAAACAGCAGGCAATTTATTGGACAAATATGCTCCTGTTGATCCTTAAAAGGTTTCGGAGGACTGAACATTTCAACAAATGTAGAACTTCAGAACAAATCTGATGTAGCAGCACCTACTTAGAGAAGTATGGATGGGCCAAAATCAAAGTGTGTCAAATCAAGGTATTACATGGGCGGTCTCTGCAAGACATCAGCTCTTAGATGTTATTTTGAAAGCTGAATTAAGGGAGCAAAGGAAAAAGAAATACAAGGAACAGAATTGATTACAGTAACGAGACTAAATTGGTCCAACATTTGGTATTAACAATGAAAATCTGAAAATAATCCAGCCCAGTTGATTCAAAAAAAGGGGACCTCTGGGTAGAGACTGCATGCATGGCTAGGATTGTTTGTGTTGATGCTGGAGTAAGTTCCTGCACCGTGCAGCTTGAAAGAGAAAATCTTGTTAAGGAATTACTGCCCTACTTGTAATCACTTCTTTCTTAGTTGCTGCAACTTACCCTCTGCAGTGACAGCTCAGTGATCACCATGAACTATTTTTGTTCCTTTCTGGTCCTCGCTTTTTCTCTCAGAAAATGTCTTCTGGGATCTACAGAAAAAAAAGTGGAAATCGTGGTATTTCCACCAAACTTTCCATTTGTATCTTGAGCCCTTAGGTCAGTCTTCATCAACATCATGGAATAAGAGAAGAAAGAAAAACTAAGCTGGAAATATCAATTATATATTACACATAAACATTTGAATGATCTGACATGAGAAGAAGTGTTCTTTATCTTCCAAAACTTTGCTTAGAGGATCTGTTACTCTCAAGGTAGACATTTTTTGACACACTGAAGTTGAACCGATTACCTTGGCATTTGGGATGTTTGCATCCACTTCCTTACTCTGTTACAATCTTATTTCTTCAGTCAAGAAATGCAACCTAGGTAAAATAACATTTTCCAGAGCATTTATAAGCCAGATTTATAACTCAAGCTCCTAAAGTCAAAATTTGTCTTTCAGGTTAACTTTATGATAGCATCCCAATGGATGAGTTCAAAAAAGCTTAACTCACATTCAGTAATGAAACAGGGCTGTGTAAGGGCTTTGAAACTTCCATTTGTATGACAGTAAACATACAAGAAAGGAAGTGCTTTAGGATATATTTCCCACTCTAAAGTGATACAGCTTCAAATATCAGGATGTTATATTATTTATTAACAGTTACTGAGATGTTCCCTCATTCTGGGTGAGCTTTGCATGTCTGAAATATTATATTATATAGCTTATAAGTATTTTGGAAACAATATTTTATCTGAAGTTCCCACACTTTCATTTCTTGACCTAAGAGTAACATTTGCCTGAAGACAAAACTTCTGCCACTAGAAGTTTAGCTTTGATTAATTTAGCTTCAAATGATGCTAGTTATGAACATGCTTTTGCCTTTCAGTTTCCAGCACAGGGTTTTGGATTTCTGTCCAATCACCTTCCCAGAACCTGTAGCAGGTGCCTTTTTTAGCACTTGATTCAGTAGTTTCAGCTCACTCAGCTGTGATCACACCTTTGACTGCAATGTAAATTTCCTCTTGTTTTGTATATTGATTTATAACTTTATGATCTAGCCATTTTTCCAATCAAAATAAGGTCAGGTGTTTGCGGGCTAAAGCAAATATGAGATTGGAACAGTCGGGGATTGGCAAATATTCATTATCTTCAGAGGGGTCGAATTGTTTGTGTGCTTGCTTTGAAATGACACTTTTAAAAATCCTGAAAAATAAAAGTTAAAATGGTTTTGGTGTCCTGTGTTTATTTTTTTTTAAGAGATGCTTTATTCAGTGAGCCTGTTACTAGATATTTTTTTTTCAGGCTTCTGAGTACTAATGATTTTAAACTCAAATTACCCAAATTACCTAAAATAGGATACCCAAAAATGTAATTCTTCCTCGAAACTCATTATCATCTTTTTAAGATGCAGATCCATAATTATAAGCATTGACAGGAAACTTTTTCACAGTCTCCTAAAACAAATTCTTCCCTTCACTTGCAATTTTATTCATGTGCTGACGTGTTCCACTCTGCAAACCAGGTATCCTGATGAGCCATTCTCCAACTGATATAATATTATATTTGGCCATTATAATCTCATGTGATACATACCGTCTACTGGCTGTGAAGAATAAAATTCTATATAGAAATCTACGTATCTGCTATGTTTAGGAGATGGTTTTCTGACCCATGCACCTGCACCTTAAAAAAAAAATAAATGTTGAAGCAATCAATACAGAAAACCTGGCAGGACATCTGAGATATTTCAGATATTACTATTGTTATTATTATTATTATTACTATAACCTGTTACTAGTATGAGAGTCATATTTTCGGTTTCATTGATCTTATCAGTTAAGCCAGAACTCAACACAAAATCTGTGATTATGTCACCTACTGCAATACTAATTTTAGATGTAATAACGTGTAATATTGATAAGATGTTATTAAAATAAATATGCATTCAAAGGAGTTTAAGTCATTTATGGGTTTTACAGATAAGAAGAGCATTCATTCATTTATGCTGCAATATCTCCTACTGAGAAACATTAAAATCTTCTGATGATTTCCTATTTGGTGACTTTAGAGAAGAAAGTATTCATTTTATATAAATGCCCTATAGTGCAACACAGCTGAGGAAATGCATTATTTAGGTTTGACAGTCACTGACTCAGAATGTCTCTGGTTTAAGAGGCAAATCTGTTATAAGAATTTTAGTAATACTTCCCAGGGTTTTTTTCCTGCAAAATGTAATTCTTTTTTCTGAGCAAATCTCAAGGATTCCATCAGAATATTTTGTCACAACCAGTATTTCTCTTGTAACAATTACATTATCGGCCCTCAATTAAGTTCATTAAACTGATCTACAGAAATCTGATGACCTGTTGCTTTCTGATATTCTTATTCATTCAAGACTTACTCCATTTTTCAATAAAAGTGGTAATCACATTATAGGATGTTTAGAACACCTAAATAAAAATACAGCATTTAGTCCCATTGGAAAAAAATCCCCAACTTGAGCTGTGGTTTAGTTATGTTCATGTGGTTCAGAATAAATATATGAACTAAATATAAAATAACACTAGAGAAAAAAACCCAAACAAACGTGATTCAGATCTATATTAACAGTTTCAGCTGGGAAAAATTTTGACCATATTTCAAACTTGAGGAAGGCAAAATGACAATATACTCCACAGTGAAAACTGGTAGACTAAATCTATTGCTACCTCTCTCCTATGTTGAAAAAATATTTTGAATGCTTTAAGTTGACAGCCTGAGGTATTTTCTATTTATTCTGCAACAACTAGTACTTTATTCCCAACTTATTTTTGTGCCAGGATAGTCAGGAGTTGTTGATAATGGAGACACAAAAGCCATGGGAGGGCTTGGTTTTTGTAGGGTACATGATCCTAATGCATACAGAAAACTGTGGGTTTAGGGATGCCGGAATTTTTTCTATTTCTTTGATAAACAACTAGAAAACATCATAAAAACAGGTAGTCATAGGTCATTATGTCTGCTCAGTTGTATATCTAAAAGCAGAGAAATGCCAGATAACTGAGCTGTCTTCTGACTTGTGTAGGTATTCTGACAAAAGGACTTTGAAAATGCCACTGGAGAGTTTTTTGATACCCTCAAAGAAGAGTTGGGTAAAACATAAGGCTCATGCCCTTAAATCTCCTGCAGTCTGATGAAAACTCACTGCTTTTTTCATTTTTCCATGATTTTAGTGGACTTACCATGATTTATGGCCCATCAAGTTCTCGATAATGATCCCTTAACTACATAGTTTGTAGGCTGTACTTGAAAGCATACCTGGCTTGGTAGAGTTGCAGATTTGCCTCCAAAATGGCTTTCTTGGTTAACAATTTCTCTTATGAACTTGGCAGACAACAAGATTTTCTTCTTCCCTGGAGGATTTTCCCAGTGATGGAGCTCAGAGCACTCACAGCTCTCACACAGGACAAAGACACCAGTTTTGATCCTGGAGTCAGTAATGTGACCTTGCAATCAAACCAGAGTCCCAGGGCTCCCTCTGCCTCTCAGGCTGGTGAAGCCTTGCCTTTGGAGCAGGAGGAATTGGAAGGGAGACTGTCTTTACTTCTCTGTTGTGAGAAGCAAGGAGATAAAAAGCTTTTGGAAAATGCCACTTGTTTGACCACCTATTTAATTTTTTGCATGTTCTGTACTAGTTGGCTGTTGAAGTACAAGCTGTTCCCTTGAAGAAACTTCTACCTTCTGTTCACAGGAGAGTGCTAGAATTGCACTCAAAAAACAGTGCATGTTGGAAACACAGGGAAGTGAGACAGGCTTGGAGTTCTCAGAATACTGAGTGAGAGGCTCATTTAATACTACCTGTGCCAGGGTTTGTGCTATTATTGATTTAGGACTGTTCTGAAGAATGATGCTTATTCTTATTTGTTTGAAAAACCTCATTTTACAAAGTTTCATCTGGGATAAATCTCTGGGCATGAATCATCAGACCTGACCAGAATCTCATTTCCAGTCTGACATCAATTATCAACGCACCTTTGATAAAATATTACCCCCGGGAAAATCAAGATGCTCTCATAAAAAAAAAACCAAAACCCTATAATATAAAAAAAAACCCAAAACAGTGTACAGAAATAAATACCCAAACAACAGAAGTAAAAGGGAAATTATGTTAGTATGAGTCACCTGACTGACTCTATGTCTGGCACAGACCAGGAGTGTTTCTAGAACTGCCAAGGTGTTTATTCAATGTTAAAATACTGCTTACAGAAGGAGAATGACACACCATGATTTTTCTCTGTGTACAGTTCCTAAGGTTTCTGGAACTGGGATTTTTCTTTAACAATTTCCAGACCTAGATGCACTATTGATACCTTCTACTAGAATGCCCTTCATTTCATTTCTTATAATAGACACACCTTTCCCAGATCTGCTGAAAGTTTATAATCAGAGCAGTGAATGTAAAAAACAATGTCTAAATGGGCTGGTCATAGTCTTTAAGCAATAAAATGCAAATAACTCCATCCCCAAAGGCCAGGATATGAGGAACTTCATGTCATTGAGTATCACACCAATTCCTATCCCTGTTCTTGCACTTACATGGGACAGATGCTGGAAGAAAGGTCAGAAAATCATTTAATCCCTCTCTTTAGCCCTCTGATCTGCTATTTTCTCAAAGTGTGATAGATTTTCTTTATGTCTATTATCACTATTCCATATCCAAGAAAATTTAAAATTAGCAAAGAAATTTTTTTTTCCTCGTATTAGGTTTCTGCACAGCACTGCAGGGAGAAGAGATACCCTCCTGAAAATAATGCAAAATGCCTGTGGTGATGGAGACAAAATCTACAGTGATCTTACTAAATAAGTTTTTGTCCTATTGCAAAGGTACGTCCTGAGAGCTGTCAACAAAAAAATCAAAGTAATAATATTTTTAGAGGTTTCTTTCCTCTTTTAATAACTGTTGCAAGATTCCTTTAATAAAACTTTTCCCTGGACAAGGTTGCCTGTGAATTTTCAAGTATTCAGTACTGTATTTCAAGGTTTACTGAAGGAAAAACTTTGTTCACTTGAACAGGGAAGGAAATTTCTATATATCTGTGGTACAAATACAGTGGTCCTTAGGATATAAATTCCCTCTCTTCCCTCCACCTAAACACCAAAAAAAAAAATTTTTAAAAAAATTCAAATAAAAGAAGCTTAAATATCTATCATTTTATTGCATCAGTTCAGTGTAATATTTCTCAAACCCATTACTGAGATGTGCTGCAAAATTTAATACACCACTTTCTTCATTTCCTTTCCAATTTGACTGTTTAACACTTTCAAGCCAAACCCCAGAGTTGCAGGGCAGTTTGAGTTCTGAGGGTGCTCACTGACAGCCCCAGGGGTCTCACCTGGCCATGGCACATGGGACCAAGTCTGGAACAACGAGCTCAGGTCAAGAACCCCACAGCAAAGGCCACCAGAGAAGCCCAAATGAAACTTCATTGGCCACGTGGAGCTGTAGGACTGATTGCAGAGCAAGAGGACTTGAAATAAACTCAGTGAAAAATGTCGAAGCAGCTTATTGTGGATTTCTTCTTGTTGATTTTTCAATCATAATCAAATTTATGACACTTGCAAGATTTTGGCTTGTCCTACTGTTGGTCTAGAACAGGGCTGAGAGCAAGAGGATGGGAGAGTTCCCAAAATTTTGAACACCTTTTCCACTTACTGCTGTTTCAGAGGAGAAAAGGAGGAAAATAGGGTAAAGCAAATAAAAAGCCAGTGTTCAAAGATAATTTTGAACTCCCAAAATGTAAACTAGTTGTTGAAGTCAGTAATTAGACCCCTTTTGTGCTCAGAAAAACTGAAGCATAAGCAGAGTTACAAAAGACCTTGTTTCTTTTTTACATATAAGTTTCCTCACTCTCCTCTGAGGTTCTTGAACCAGGAAGAATTTCTCTTTTGTTGGCAGTATCTACTTCTTTGCTGGTCGATCTTTCTGCATTTTTAATATCTGTCATCTCTTTTCCATCTGGTTTGAAGCGTTTCATAATTAAAACAAAGAGCACAATGTACAAGAGACAGCATCCTGCCCGTAGTCCTGCAATGAGGCCAAGATAGACATTCCTAGGAAAAAAAAGGGGAAAAAAATACATTTATATTAATAAAAAATTCCAATTCTGTATGGAACCAAGTAAGATGTAAAGAGCAGTTTGACAAAACCATCCATTCTCAGCCAGGTATAGTTTCACATTTTAAAATAAGAAATAAAAGGCAGAAAGCAAATGATCTCATGATATTTAGCCCCAGACAGGCTCTAACCAGGTCTTAGACTTACAGTAGAAATGTCTGGAGAGTGCTGCCATTCAGCAGACTCTATGTTAGGGCTGAAAAATGAGGAGCTCCACCAGCTGGGGCTTTTTGTCTATTCTCCCTGTCCTTCCCCAACTCCTCACTGGCACACTCAGTGCTCCTGCCCACAGTTCTCCAGTCATTTGTATCCTACAAAGTCCAACTGGATTTTGTGAGATGTCTTATACAATAAGAAGCAAACAAATGAAGGATGAGGGAGAGAATCTGCAGAGCTACAGGTACACCACAGTTTTTCAGCATCCCACAAAGCCAAAGTGTCACAGAGTTACTCAGTGCACTTACTCAATTATTCACTGCAGGCTACAACAAAAGAACTAATTCTCGTGACTTAAGGCAGTGCCCTGCAATTTTAGATGTCAGATTAAATAAAAATTATTTGACTTATTTACCTATTAAGGTCTAGTCAAAGTAAGGAGCTGTTTTGCTATTAGACCCCAATCAGTCTATAGACATTTGACATGAGGAAAGTCCACCTTGGTCCTTGCTGCCCTGATTCCCAAACCCTAATGAAGATTACCTGAATTCTTTTGTGTCATACACTCGACAGGATCCAGATCCCCCACAGCTTTTTGTCCCCCATTTCAAGCAGGTCTCGTCTATCAAGGCACCAAAATAAATAGGGGCTGGGAGTCCTCCTGCAAAGAAAATTCTCATTTCATGATCTCAGTCACGGAGATCTCATCATTTAATGTTACATAAAGAAATGAGGAAGTGAATCTCCAGGTTTTTGAATTAATCCCTGCACAGAATGAGACTAAACATCCAGTTTCAGCTTTGAGAGAACAAGATCTGTGAAAATGTTTATGCAAGTACTTAAAGGGAGTTGAAATGATGGATGATTATAGCTTAATAATATCCAGCAAGGGAAATGTTAGCAATTCCCTTTAATGGTGTTTTTATTAGAAGTTTAACTTCTGTTATTTAAAGAAATAATATAACCGACATTTCTTTTGCAATCCCTGGTGTGGAATTACATGCCATGACATATTAATATTTATGTATATTGATGTATCTATTTATGTCTTACACAACAGTTTCCCATTAGAAGGTGATTAGTGCAGTGCAAAGGGATGAAATTAAGCACTTCCTCCACAGAAACTGGGTAATAAGCACACTATTTATGTAGTACTGAAGGAATTTATTTTAGACAGACAACAATGTTTTAATATTATCAGTAAGCTCTTTGAGGGAGAGTGTGCAATTTTGTGAAGTTAACTGTCTTATAAAAATAGAAGACTGATTCTCTGCAGTGTTCAGCTAAAATATGCAGATGGGAAAAGAGATCCGAATGACTACTTGGGCTTGTCTGCAAGGCAGAGATTTCAAAACCAGCAAACAAGGGAAGATGAGGTTTGCTTGGGACAGGGCAGACTATGTATCTGAATACTTAAATGATTGTTTATTGCAGATAAACTCAAGAAACAAAATAATAGGCAAAGTACATGGGAGCTTTAAGTGAATAATGGTCAGCAAAAGGGAGGATGGGTGTTAATGATATGCAGACTGATCATGCTCAGGTAGTCGTGTCCAAAAATTTTTTTAAAAGTAAAGAAACTCAAAAGTAAAATAAAATTTCTTTCCTTTGTCTAATTTATTCTCATTGTAGATGAAAAATACTAAGATATTATCTCAATAATGTAAATACATACCAGGAAATATGTAGCAAGCTCCTCCAAACATTTTGAAATGTATAGTCTCCTTACAAAGAAAAATTTTGGAAAATTTCTTTTGCTCTTCTCTGGAGCAAGGGCATTGCAATGGCTGACTTTGGTCTACGTCTTTGGCTTCTTTGCCTACCCACTTGAAAACCACAAAGAAATTAAGTCTTACCTAGTACTCTACCACCCAAAGTTTCTATCCCAACAGCAAAGGATTTCAGGTCTGGGGAAACAGATCTGGAAAGGAAACAAAAGCAGTGTGTTGAGCAGCAGAGGAATGTAGCTGCAGTCATGCTGTGAACATCTGCACATGCCCCACCGCAAGAGTGCTGTGGCTCACCCAGCACAGCCCATTCCAACCCTGACTGAAAACATCCACCAGAGTTAAAGTTCACATGTAGAGTCTCCTTCTGCAGAAGAACACTCACTGAAATAAATGGAGGAATCTCATCTTGAACCAAAGGAAAATAGGTTGTAAATACTTTTGGGAGATGATGCACAGGGACATTAAAGTGAACTGACCAAAATAAGAGAGTTTGTGCCTTTAAGTTAAGCTCCAAGCAGATGCCTGTCTTTATGAGGGTTGCACCTTGCAGTGATGACCAGAGGGAACAAAGGTGTGAAGTCCTTGTTACATTAAACCCACCTCTGCCTCTAGCATTTTACAGAGAGGCAGTGAATGTGAGTGACCTGGCCATAAAAGCATCTCATTCCTATCAGTGGAAAGCAGCCTGTGTCCATCAGGTGAGCTGGAAGAATTGACAAAAACCAGAGAGGAGGACTGAGCTGGCACAGGGGCAGGAGGGAGCCTTGCTGTGCCCAGCCTCCTCCCTGCACTGGAGTTTGTACCACCAGTAAATTGCCTCTTCAGCATCAACATCAAAGGTTTCTCCTTATACATATTAGGGTTCTGAAGACTGGCCAGCAAAGTGAGCCTTTTCCATACCCAGGTGTGCACTATGCTTAGAAATATTGCAGGAAATCAGCAGCTTAGCCAAGTTATTCAGTCATGTGCACTGACCACTGTGATTGTGATTCACCCATGAGCAGGCAGATGAGGACACTTCCACATGGCACAGAATATTGTCTTTTCTTCTGAATGTAAAATAATGGTGCTGCTTTCCAACTGAAGGAATTATTTTTTTAAAAAAAAAAATATCCCTGCTATAATTCTGCTCCTCTCAGCTGACCAAAAATATGGGAATATCAGACTTCTCTTAACACAGAAGACATTGTGAGGCCACAAGGTTTAACAAAGGTACCTGTTTTTCTCTGAATAATGTGAACAGCACTGGCTATGGCTTAGCATTGCATCTTATTTCAAGTCCAATGCTCTGGTAAAAACATCCCTATCACTAGAATTGAAATCCAGTATTCAGGATCAGTACAATGCCCCCCCCTCTTTCATCACCAAAGTATTTACTCAGCATCAAATTAGAATTAAATTTCTGAACTTATATTTTGCTCTGCCCCTGAAAAGAGCTGGATTTCAGAGTACAGGCAGATCCTCAGGGGCGCAATCTGATCCACATGCCATTCCTCACAGCAGGAATGAAATTGTAGATATCATTTTCTGTTTCTCTTTCCCCAAGCTTTATGGTCAAGGTAAGGTAAAGTACTTCACCTAAACATAATCATGTATGTAGGAGTGCCTCCTAAGGCTAAAATAAATGCACATGCAGTCTGTAATGCTAAAAAATAGGGAAAGGCTTTGGTACAGCTTTCTCTTTGGCATTGTCCCAAAACTGCAGAGGAATTGCCAAGCCCGAGTCCTTGTCCTTCCACACAGCTGCAATTGTGAAACACCTGAAAGGAGAAGATGAGAAGAAGAAGTTATTTATTCAGAATTCAGCAGCAATAAACAACCATTTCAATAGCTAGATTTTTCACTCCTCATACCAGCCAGGCTAAAAACTTCTGTAATCATCTCTACAGAATGATGGCCAGGTCATTGATATGCTCCAGCCTCTCTGAGCTGTTCCAGAGACACAAAGCAACTGGAATTCTAGTTTCAGCCATGCCCCTGCTAGAACAAAAGGTGCTCTGTGTGTGTTTAAAATGGGTCAAAGCTAACAAAATCAGATGTGAACTGCTATCCAGACATCCTGCTCAGGTATCCCATGAAAAAGATGTGTAACAACAAGATGAAAAAATAGAGGTGTGGACCAAATATGAAATCATGCATATATATCATTATATGCTTAAACAGCATTTGGTGCTGGATTGATAATGGGATTTGAAGTCAGCAGGAGACATGGATTTGAAGGCAAATTTTCCTGAAGGGAATCCAGGCAATATTGATGGAATATTATAAATACAACTCTGATAATGCTGCCTGTCTTTTTCAGTATTGTTAATGAATTGTGCTTCTGCCAGAAGATATAAGCATTTGCACACTCTTCTGCAAACATAGTGTTCTTAATAATCTTGCTCAGGTAGGATTATTTGAAGTCTTGGAAATGGCTTTGCTGCTGATAAAAATGTCTTCCCTATATTTAGTCTAAAGCTGCCCTCTTTTACCTTAAAACCATTGCTCTTTGTCTTATTGCACAGTCATCTACCTGCCTGGATATTTACCATATTCCTTCCTGTCCCAGATGATGATTTACACCCTGCAAAGCAGGCTGTCATGTATGTGATCCCATTTTCCCCACAGACAGGGTCCCACTGGTCCACATTGCAGCTGCACTCAGCATTGCAGCTGGCCATGTAGATGTGCTTGCTGGAGGAAAGGTGCTTCATTCTGGAGGACAACAGAAAGAAAGGAAGGAATTATTTAGTGGAATTTTACAGCTAAAAAAAATATTAGGGAGTAGGCAGGAAAAACATGGAGAAAGATATAGACAGATATCTGCTACCACCCAGTGCACTGTGAAGTTGTCTTATGGACACTAAGGTGATTTCAGCTAAAACAAAATTCTGTTGGGATTTTTTATCAAGTGTTAACATTTCTATGGATTGTCACTAAAAAGGCATGGAAATTAAAAGGCTGGGTGGGAATATCTGTTATTACTTTTGCATTTGAAAGCTCATCCCAAGAAAAAGAAAATCATACCTAAAATCTCTTATCACAGAGACATGGCCCAAGAAAAGACCCTACTTTTCCTCAGCAGTAGGATACCATACCATATCGAGGTGACAGAGGTAGGGATGTAAAACTACATCAAACCAAAAGAGCAAGATGTACTTGACATTTTTTTCACTGGATCCAGGTCAGGACACTCCGAGCACAGGTTAGCAGTGCTCAGTTTCCAGAAAGTGTTAGGAGCCCACCATCTACAAATCATCCTTGCTTTGAAGTCAATCACAAAGGTAAAAATGTTCAAAATTTGCCTTTTCTTCTGCCCTCTTCCTTCCCTCAGCCAAAAGCACACATTAAGTGGGCTACATTGCCCCTAAGTCTTTTTAGAAGGGAAGATAACAGAGGAATTTAGCCCTCATTAGGCTGTTGGTTGTCTTCAAAATATAAATTGTAAACAGATAAAACACTAAATGAGTCACTTAACCAGGAACAACCCTAATATGTGCTAAATTCTCCAGACTCAGTTCTCTTGGAGAAACTGTAAATGCTCTTTCAATATACCCTCTCTTGCTGTTTATGCTTATTTTTAATTCACTCTACAGTACCAGATGTTTCATTCAGCCAGGGTTATCTCTATTGCACAAACCTCTGAAATATTTTCAGGGCAAAAACTAAGCTCAAACTTGAACTGGACATCAGGTTTACCAAGATAACTTAAATATTTCCCTGAACATAGGTTCAGTTTCAAAAAACACAGGGCTGAGTTTCTGTCTGAACTATAAATGCAGCAAGTCCTGCTGGATTCAATTTAATCCTTTAAAATCCCTTGAAATTTGGACCAGACTGAGCTAAATTTATACAGTAGGCAATTGTGGCAGGCTGCTAGAGTCTGGAAAAGGTTCTCAAGGAAGCATGACCCGTGGTCCTGGTAAGGTCCTGGTAATCTCTGTTTGCAGCACCCAGTCCAGGATCACTTTCCACCTTCCAGATGAGAAATGGGTCAGAGGCAACTCCAAGTATCACAGAGGGCTGGAAATCCTCCATGTGGGCTCATATCTACTGATTTAGTGGTGGTTCCTTCTGGAGGCAGTGCCTATGAGGAAGACATTTCCAACAGTTCTTCTGCATCCTACTCCCCACATAACAGAAGAAGGCTAACTTTGAATTAAAGCTTTGAAAGAGAATACAGAAATTTAATTTGCCTGTAAAATAAATGTCATCTTTTTTAGCAACTTGCCAGACTATATAGGTATATTGTCAGTAACAGAGAATTTAGGAAAAAGAAATAGAGACTTTGGGAAAAAGAAATAGAGAATTTAGAAAAAAAGAAATGTCCAGTTTAAACAAAATTCGGAAAATAAAATTGATATATATTTTTCCCATCCCCAGCTCTAGGTATAACTTCAGACTGACAATTCTGTCTCAAAACCTAGGATATTCTTCCGTGCATCACTCCCAAAGAAGCAGCTGTGACAAATGATTCAACCACCCCAGACCTGAGAGGACACAAACCCAGAGTAGGGCGCTGTCAGACCGGCCACCTGGAGCACCTCACAGCTGCACGTGAAGTACAAGAGGTTTAGCAAATATGCCACTATAAAGGTGATGCAGGCAAACTTGGCCATTTCAGTTATGTGAAGCTTGAATTTCTTGATCAGGAAGCCTCCTAGAAACATCCCCAGGATTGTGACGGGTAAAAGTACCACACCTGCAAATAGAGGATAAGGAAAATAATGCTAACTGCTCTCACTTCCATTGACTCTTTTAGAATAAGTATCTGGTTCTAGTATTTTCAAAATATCAGATACCTATTTTTGGTCTGATTCTTTGAGGTTATAAGATTTATATTACCTTCTAGTAATTTCACATCATTATTTCCTCTTTCAAATCATATTATGACTTTAGAAAGTTCAAGTCCTCAATATTCACTGCATTTTTACTATATTGTTGTTTGTATGTAGATGTAATAAAACCTACACGGGTGCCTGTTAGAGACTAGAGTAAATTATAATGTCTTAGCTCATACGCACATCGCATAAAATAAAACATAAAACTTTATGAAAGCTATAGAAAAGTCTCCAAAATGGAATATAAAAGGAAGTTACATCTGGTTCTCCACTGGATTCCATTTTGATCTGAGAGTGAATAATGAGATGATTTGCATTTAGATTTAATCTGTTCAGTATTTCACAAACACCAGCCCAGTACATGTATTACATATAACTTGCTGAACAGAGAGGTTTTACAAGGCGTTATTGGGAGGGGTTTGTCTTTCTCTGGTTTTACTGTTGGTTGCTTTTCTTGGTCATTTCTGTAACATTTTCTCAGCATTCAGAAAGAAAAAGATAGGAAAAAGAAAGTTCTTGCTACATTTGTAGCTGACTAAAGCATTGTGTCTCCACATTAAAGAAATGCAATTTCAGTTCTGCAATGACCTCACATAGCCTGCTTTTCCTTACAGATTATGAAACCATATCAATCACAGTAAGATTAATGTAATTTCAGCATTCTTATTTTGCAGAACACTACAAAGTACTTATTTTTGAAGGAGCTGGGAAATAGAAAAAGAGCTTTGAAATTAATGAAGTGACTCAAACATTTGTATTTTGGTTTCTTATTGCTTATAAAATTTGGATTTGCAATCAAAATGAAAGAACATTTATACCAATATACTACTCTGAAAAGGAAAAAAAAATCACATATTTCATTAAACATTTTAATTTTTTTCGTTATTTTTTACTTAGTTGCAGCTGCTGTCTGATGTGTGGTTTTTACTCACAAAAACAGACACATAACCCAAATCTCACTATGAAAAAGCTTCCACCCAGTTTTAATAATCCTCTAGCTCACTGAATTAGGAGCAGTAGGAAAACTAACACTAAAATAAACATCCATTTTCAAAATAGAGTAAGAAAATTAGGAAACCACTACATTTTTTAACCAAAAAGAGTTTGCATAAGCTCCTGCTAAAACAGAAGGCAAAATAACAAATAAAAGCTTCCTTTTTGAGACTGGAATTTGAAAAGAAGTCAGGTACCTACCAATTAGAAAGATGGCTTTTGCCACTGATACATTAAATTGCTGCTCCATAAACTTTGTCTCATAGGTTATTATCCCAACAAGGGAATTGTACTGCAGAATAGTGAGGAAGATGAACACCACAAAAATTGGATTTCCAAACAGCTTCCTGAGTGCTGGGAAGAAATCTGCAATGGAGAGGTATATGCTGTACACCCTGCTAAACATAGGGAGGAGTTGTTTTGGCATCTTTAGATAGTAAAATTAACTTTAATTTAATTACTGGCTGTGTTGCAGGTTATAATTCTGTGCCTAACACAACACATGCTTGTTCAAGTGAAAGTTCTCCTCACTGCCCACACATGCCTTACAGGAGGACCAGGGCCAAAGAGCACAGTGGATGCTGAGCTGGGAATCAGGGATCCTGGATTATCTTGTGTGTGGCACAGGGCTCTTCTCCTGGGGTGCTCAGGCTCACCACACACCTTCTCAATGTCTGTACACAGCCTTAAGACCCTCTACCAAGTGTAACATTTGGTTCAGAAAGCAGGAGCCTTTACCAAGAACCCCAGATGAGAGTAATGTTTAGAGAACAGAAGCACCTGGCCCCCAGAAAAGGCTGGAATAATTTCTGGGATCCTTGATTAGCATATTAAAATCCATTAAAATAAAGTGAACATAAACACCTGCATTTAGACTGTAGTCTGGTTCTTAGCACAGCTGCCTAAAATGTGAGAGTTCAAAACACATCTGCTGTAGCTGTGCACAGATATACAAACAAAACCTTGGCTCTAATACCAAAAATATACAAATAAAAGCAATGGCTGGTTGGATCTGGTATTGCCTGTATGAGGTAAATTCAGCATCCCTGAGCTCATACACAGGAGCTACAAGTCCAGCAGAGTCTCTCCAACACCCAATGTAGTCATTATGAGCTCCATGTTTCCTCCCCAAACATTTGCCTCAGTGAAATAGAGGCAAATCATCATCATCATCATCATCTCACAACTATGAACTGGGGATCTCTGGTGCTCAGAGAAACAGCACAAGTTTTTTACCAGCTGTCTGACATCTGGAGAGGACTGAAACTCACCCTTAGCATGTAATTATAATAGCATAATACTTGTCAAATTTAAAGACATTTTTGGCGATACTTTGCACTGCAGAAATGTAAATTTTGGTGAAGGTTGTGCAAGTCCATGCTCAGCTCAGAAGGAATCCATGAGACAGAATTCATATGCAAATATTTGGGCAATAATATTTCACCTTTTACTGCCTCTGAGAACTTTAACTGTGGCTGAGCTGGGGGGTCTATTTTGCAGGGATCTCCTTGAACAGACAAGTGACTAATCTTCAAGTTTTCATTCTCTCCTTCTTTTGGTAAGGAATAGGGCAAAAACCAGAAAGGCAATGAAGCAATGAAGTTGACTGCTCCACAGATAAGCAATCCAAGCCACCAGGCACCAACCCAACGGGTGTCCTTAGGATTTATGCTGATGGCATCTATAAAATACAAAAAGACAGGAAAATAGGTTAAATATTGTGCAGAGCAATTATTATAGATTACTATACATTTCTGTATCTACTCATATATATATAATTAAAGAAACAGAACAGAGGTGATCTATGTCCTATATGAAGAATTGAAATGCAGCTTGTTTCAAATCATAGAATCATAGAATAGTTAATTTTGGAAGGGGCCTTAAACCAACCCCTCTGCCCTGGGCAGGGACACCTTCCATTCTCCCAGGTTGATCAGAGCCCCATCCAGCCTGGCCTTGGACACTTCCAGGGATGGGGCAGCCACAGCTCCTCTGGGTAAGTTGTGAATGACCCACTCCTGGAAGAGAATCAGTCCCATGCAGTCAAATATAAATGTGTCCATTTAGGCCCGTGGTGGCATTTTCTTGCCAGAATTCCACAACACTCTCTGGGGGAATGAGCAAAAGCATCCTTCACAACAAAAAATAAACCCTTCCGTTTCTCAATTTCCCAGAGTCCCCTCCTTCTCCATCCTCAAACACTACAGTTTTTCCCCAAATTTCCTCAAATTTTTCCTGAGACTAGAGACTTTTATGTGATTTGAACAATAAAATGTTTTGATGCAATCTTTGCTGCATGCTTTTTAAGAGAACACACTTTTTGTTAAGTGTTGGAAGTATCCATGAGCCCTTCACTGTTCCTTTAACGTGGGAATAGCCTTTTATTCAACCATTCGTTCTCAGCTGCACAGGAAGGGTGTAACAAGTGTGTGTGCAAGAATAAAAAAGATGCAGTGGGGGTATGGGGTTTTTTTCAAGGTCTACTCCAACCACGGTACACCACCTGATTTTAAAATGTCAGTTTTTTAAAATGTCAAGTTTTGAGCAGGGAAAATTCTTTAGAGAGCTCCTGTTTTTGGGGCAGTGAACTGGGAAGGTGCTTCTTGGCATGGAGGCTCCTACACTCAGATGTGGTGGCCCCTAGGCCATGGACAGAGGACATTGCTCTCCCATGGAGAGTGTGCAGCCTTTAGGCTGATTCAGGATGTAGCAATCTCCTCCAGAGAAGTCTCCCTGAGAGCCTTCTCTTGGGCTCATGGTGACCCAAGTGTGTCAAAACCACAAGCCTTTGCAACCTTATGTTGTTACTTGTTATTAGTTAATTCTCCAGTTCCTGGAGAATTTATTTACACCTTTGATTTTTGGATCCTCTCCCTGATTGGTCCCAATTCTTATCCTCATTGGCCAAGTTGTAAAACCCCACCCCCTGGTTATCCTACATCATCCCTGCTCCTGAGTTCTTTGGTTCTTCCCCTTTGGATGTCCTGTAATAAAGGAGACCTTTGAAGAAGAGAAGACCTTGTCTCGCTCCTGTGTCACCCAAGGTGGCAAGTGTGGATGTGCTGCCCAGGCAGCCTCACAAAAGAGCTGGTTACTCAATGCCTGAGAGTGCCTGTGCCCCTGTCACACAGGGTGTCTTTTTAAGGACGCTGCTGACAAGGAAGGTGGTGGCACCGTTACCACCCAAACACTTTCTGGCTTCTCCCGCCAGCCCACGGTCCCTCACCGATGTCCACGATGCCGATGTCGACCCAGACACTGGCACAGAAGGAGCCAAGCAGGAAGCCCAGCGTGGGTCCAAACATGCCTGAGGACCTCACCAGGCCTGGAAGAGAAGGGAGACTGAGCAAAAAAAACCTGCATGGACAAGGCAAGAGAGAGCTCTGCAGTGCAAGGAAATGAGGGAGGAAGGAGCAGGCAGGAGAGAAGAGGAATGTCCTGAGTATAAGGACAATATAATAAAAGAATGGAATGGAATGGAATGGAATGGAATGGAATGGAATGGAATGGAATGGAATGGAATGGGAAGAGGAGAGGAAGAGGAGGAGGAGGAGGAGGAGGAGGAGGAGGAGGAGGAGAAGAAGAAGGAGAAGGAGAAGGAGAAGGAGACAATCCTATTGTCTACTGCAGAGATTTTCCTCCTGAGGAAGAGTTGGTTTTGCAAACTCTCTTCTGACTGTAGTTATTGCTCAAGTTATCACCCAGAACAATTTTGTAGTAAATTGATACATCTTAAAAAATACACTAAATTTTCTGTTCCTTCCCATGGCAACCCTGATATTATTGCTGTCACCACAATTCTACTGAAATTATTTTAGTTCATTCTATTACAAAAATGCTCTCTCTGCCTCAAAATAATGTATGTTGTTCCTCAGCAAAATATCAAAGGACAAAGGAAAAAGGAGAGACAAAGCTGAGACTTCTTGTTCACAGTCAAATGAGATTCATGCTCAGAATTCATCAGTAAGGCTTGACTGACTTTTTTATTATAGGACATTTTTTTAATGTTTGTATTTTACAAAAACACTGATTATAAATTGACTCAGCCAGATGATAAAAAATAAGATATAGAAAAGAATTAAAGATAGCCAAGAATAGAAATTTCTGTTCTATGGAAAAGACTGTTTCAACTTTCACTTTTTTTGCTGTGGTTCAGTCCACCAAAATAGAATAAGTGACAGAAAATTGCTATTCTGAATGTAAAAAATTAAATATTTTAATAAAGAGTAAACTAAATACTTAAGTAATTAATACTTTAATACTTAATACTTTATTTTGCATATACCAATTTCCATTTTGGCTGAATCCATGCTACTCCCATGTTTACTTTTATATTTTTGATCTTACTTTCCCAGTAGTCCCCAACCTGTCTCAATCTCTCCCAGATTAGATTCTGAGAAGAAAAAAAAAAAACAAAACAGCTAAACTTTTTAAAATACTTTTAATCAGAAGCTCAGAGGCGATTACAAATATTTTGGATAAGAGCTGAGCGGAACACTTGTTTTTGACAGCTAACTCTACAATATTTCCATTTTCTTCAACCTGCAGATTTCCTCATTCCCAAATGAAGACATTGGCTATGTCTGTATCAATACATACTGAGCTATTCCTGAAACTCTGTTTTCCTATCTTTCTGACCAGCTCATTTTCACCAAATTGACTTCAGGCCACAGTTCTTGAGCTCCCTCAGCCACACAAACAGCCCATGCTATTAAATCAGTTTGCCAACCAATTAATTAGCTTGGGTGTAAGTCTCTCTGTCTTGGGCAATAGGTTATGTGCCGTCAAAACAAGATCAAAGCCCCAATTAGAAAGGATTTGTTACAACACCCTGGCAAGGTGTTGTTTTTCCTTCAGCAAACAGAGACTTGAAAAAGCTTTCAACTAGAAGTGTGCTGCATGTAAAACGCAAAAAGTCGGGTAAGAGCTCCTGAAACAAATTCACATTACTGTAATTTGTTGTGACTACATTACAGATCCTCACATTAAGGGTCGTTCCCTTATCTGTGAAACAGTGGTTAGAAAGAATTTGGTTCTCTGAAGATGATCTGCCAGATAAGACAGATGTGACTTTGCACTTTGGGGAAATGAGTATTTGATTATGCTTCTCTTCATCACAGAAGCTCTTCAGGGAAAGCAAAAAGACCATCCTGGAATTATCCCTAGAAAATAAATATGAGACATCTTTTGCACTGTTTGGGGTGGTTTTGGGGTTTTTTGTCTCTGTACAACTGAAAACTATCCAGATAAACTTTTTTGTTGAGTATTTACTTGACTATAGAAATGTTAAAGAACAGAATGTCTAGCATAAAAATCACTCATTTGTACATTACCTATGTAAAATGCTGAGTTTTCTTCTTTAGAAAAATCATCAATATATGAAACTCCCAGTGGCATAATTGGTGCTTCCCCAATTCCACGTAGAAGGTTCCCCACCAACACAAAGAGCCACAGGTAGGAATTTGTTGTTTTCTCACATCCTGCAGGCCATGAACATTTATATTTCTGTGAACATAGTTCTCACAATGCTTTGCAGCAACAGTAAAATAACATAAAAAATGAAGTTTAACAATCATTATAGGGTGGGTTTATACGTATGATGGTTTCTAGCAGGGGTTTTACTGCTTTCTAGTATAAAAGAGGACAAGCAGAAGAAGGGAATCCAGCATCAGAGCTTTATCTTACCAGCATTTATCACTGTGGTGAGTGTTTCTGTAGCATCTATGGCTGGAGCGCCCTCAGACTTCACTGGGGAGCAAGCTGACACACTTGTGGAGGAGTTGTCCACACTAACAGTTATCCTTTCATAATTGTAACTGGAAAACAACTGCGTGAAATACAACTGACACATGAAAGACTTTGCTCTGCAGGAAGCATGTCTGAGCCTTGTGTTCACATATGTTCATCCCTGCTTCACACACACACAGAGTGGAGGGGAGGCCCATTTCCAGTGCTTTGCTTAAAAAAAAATAGGTATCTTCATACCATTTTCAAATGCTTTGATGATTCTAACCCAAATATTTTCCCGAGCTAAAGAGCAATAAATCTGCTTCCAGAGATCATTCTTTAGACTTCAGGACAGTGGCAGAGTTCATCCACATCTGTCTGCATACAACAGGGCTGATGTTTTTCCCTAATGGCACCTCTTTCTTACCTTTGTGGAAGATACAAGAATGCCAAAGGATTGGAAAGGTATGACCTCTGTCTCACAATTATGTGTTATAGCTTAAATGTGGATGGGGTATTCAGATATTTAATTCTCCCCAAGTTTAGATTAAAATCTTCAGCATTTTAAAGAGCTCGTTGTGAGTAGCCACCATGGAGAAAGAAACCTTTTCCATCAAGATCTACCTAAAGTTCATTTAAATATAAAAAAGGGAACACAGTTTAAAAAATATTTATATTTATATTTATATTTATATTTATATTTATATTTATATTTATATATCCATCCCAAGTGAAAAATTCAACCCACTTTATCCTTAGATATGTATAAGTTTTGTAGAAATCTGAGGTTTCTCTCCTGCTTACCTGTAGCAAGAGTTAAGCTTTCAGAGAGGAAACCAGAGAGTCAATATTAAAAAATACACCCATTTTCCTGTTGCAACAGCTGGAAGAAACTACTACTGTCAGGCTTTTACCTCAGGTGTATGCTTTACAGAACACTTCATGTGATAAAGTTCAGTTAGTGAATAAGGTGAAAACTCTCCATATTTACCGTCCCATTAGGAACTGAGGCATCACTGACAAAAAAGCTCCTACGGACATGATGAGGCACCCAACAGCAATTATTTTTGGCCGATGAACTCTTGGTCCAAGGTAGCTCACCAACACCATCACCATTAAGTTACCTGTATCAACAGAGAGAGAGCCAGCACAAAAAATAGATTTCTTTTGGGAGTGAAAGCTTACAAAGAAGCACTTATCCACTTTCAAAGAAAATACTTATACCTATCTCAAAGCTGCCATCAATAATGCCAACAATTGACGATGAGATTTCGAATCTCCTTTCGATTTGACTGGACATGCTCTTCATGTAGCTTCCAGAAAATCCTTTGGCAAAAAAGGAAAAAGCTAAAGCTCCAAGAAATATCTGAAAAGAGAATATAATTGAGTTTGCAAAGTAACAATTTTTTTACGGCTGGATGCCTGAACAACCCACTCAAGAAGCACAAAAATCATATTCTAATTGTCTGTGAGGAGAATCTTCCTATTGTTATCCTTAAAAAAGATACTACTTTCTTTTTCAGGGTAGCCTCCAAAAACTCTGCTGCTTCAAAGAAAAAGAAAACTGACATTCATGGTATGCACCTTCTAACTTTCTAGTACATATTGGTTCAGCTGTTTCCTTCCTTAGGTAGAACTTGAAGCACAATGTTGGTAATTTCTGCTACTTATATTACAGTAAATCTTATTACCTCTCCTCCTGTTCTAAAAACCATGAATAAAAATATATATCTGCAACTACCACTGTGACTATAGCACACCTCTAAATGAATTGTTAGTAAAATATCACCCCATTTTTTAACTTCTGAGCACATTTATTGACTTCCGTATGCTTGGAATCACAGCCATAGACTCAGAATGGTTTGGGTTGGAAGGAACCTTAAAGATTATCTTGTCCCATCCCCTGCCACGGGTAGAGACACCTTCCACTACACCAGGTAGCTCAGAGCCCCATCCAACCTGGCCTTGGACACTTCCAGGGATGGAGCAGCCACAGCTTCTCTGGGCAACCTGTGCCAGGGCCCCTCACCACCCTCACAGTAAAGAATTTCTTCCTCCTATCTAATCTAAACCCACTCCCTGTCAGTTTGAAGCCATTCCCCCTTGTCCTGTCACTCCAGGCCCTTGTCAATATTATCTCTTCATCTTTCTTGTTGGCTCCTTCAGGTACTTGAAGGCCACAATGAGGTCACCCCTGAGCCTTCTCTTCTCCAATCCCAATTCTCCCAGCCTTTCCTCACAGCAGAGCTGCTCCATCACTCTGATCACCTTGGTGTCCCTCCTCTGGACTAACTCCATCTGTTCCCTGTCCTTCCTGTCCTGGGACCCCAGAGCTGGAGGCAGCTCTGCAGGTGAAGTTTCAACAGAACAGGGCAGAAAGACAGAATCCCCTCCCTCCCCTGCTGCCCAAATCCCTTCCATCCCCCTGTGGATGAAGCCCAGATCATTTTTCCCGACTCATATGGGATCAAAGAGTGCCACACATAACTAACTGAGTTTTGATAGGCCTTCAAATGGGAATTCAGTGTTCCAGAGAAAATATGTGGTGAGGGCTCTTCCATACCTTTAGCTTTGAACAATTATGGCACACAGTCTTGGCAGGAACTGCACTGCCTTCACTGTCCTGGAACAGTGATTTTTCTTTAAGCTGGCCAGCAGTATTTGGTCTGTCCATGGTTGTTCTTCTCCAGGTCTGAAATGTAGGTCTTCCTGTTTGAAAAATATTGTTATCTATAACTATTATGGGCATAAGAATTGCATGTTCCAATGTTTTTCAGACATAGTCAGTGGTGAGACACTACTTGAGATATCTGCACATTGATATCTTTTCTCAGGAAGGCCATTAAAGATTCTTCAAAGTAACTACTGTAACTAATTAAGGACTAGTGCACCTGATTTGTGACATCCTGATTTCTAAAAGGCTCCAGGACTTTCTTGGACAGATGGAAAAGATATATGGTAACTCGCTGAAGATTTTTAGAAATCTTTGTGGAAAAGGAAAGTCCTCAGACAGCTGGAGGTTAGGACAGTTTGTCAGAAAAACATCTTCACCACACTTGAACCAATTCTTTCTGAGATCCATTTTTGATCACTGTTCTGGATGAAATAGACCTTTGATATGATCCAGTAGGATTCTGCTATTATATTTCTGAGGGATTTTCTTAGTGAACACTACCATTCTGTCAGCATTTGAATGAGTAACATTATTTATTGGATAAATGTTTGTACAATCAGACCACAAATGATGACAGAAGAGAAAACAGGGTAAGCAATATGGTAGGTAAAGATGTATTAAGGGGAAAGAGAGCATTGATTAAAAGAAACAAGTAATGACTATCTGTAAGTCTGCAAGCCTTCACAAGCTCTCTGCAGGACAGATGATAAATGTAGATATTTTAATAAGACTGATAAACTTCATAGTTTAAAAGTTTGCTCTGATTTAAGGAGTCATCTCAAATACGTTGGCTGGTGTAGATTATGTTGTTCAGGGGAAAGCAAGATAATAAGTAAAAAACCCCTATTGTCAAGTTTGTCTGTTGGAAAAGTGGTGCAATAGTACCAAAATCAACTAGTTAGCTCCAATAAACATGTGCACATATATTAAAGGAGTATAGAGGAATGTATGTCAAGAAATTGTCCTGTAACATTTTCCCCCCAAGACTCTAGAATCTTAAACATCCCACACTGTTTCAGTCACGGGGAAATTTTCAAGGTTTCCCTCCTGCAGGCCCCTGAGGCCAGCTGACCCATCAGTGGAGCCCACCTAAGTGTTATGGGAGATTTTTGACACTGGGCTTGTGGGGGTGTGGCAGGGTCCCAGGATAACCCACAAACATCACCCAGTCCTCAGAAGAGTTCATCTCTCTGAAGGAGGATGCCCAGGGTTACCTGGATTCCCTGAGAAATGCCTGCCTGTGCCAGAAAGGACAACTTGCTTAGAAACCCAATAATTCCCTAAAGGTTACTCCTAATGACTGAAAATAGGCACTAATGTCTCATAAAGAGATACAAAGCCTCATAAGCACTCTAACTTGAATTTTGTAGATTTTAGTTCCAAATCCTACTCCAGTAGAAGGGCACAATGAAAAGCAAACATGTATATTTCAGACTAAGGCACATGTGAAATTAGTAAAGGGACCTAACCTTCCTTAGACCATCTTGAACAGCTCCTGAAAAAAAAAATTAAAAGTAAGCTATAGGTAATTAAAATACGGTAAGTCAGACTTACCTCAGTCTTTACAGGATAGGAGTTGGAAGACAGAGTTCTCTAAAGCAAATACATTCTTTATTGATTTGTATTTTGCTGATGATTAACTTTGTGAAGCATCTGACTCTGTTAAACAAATAGTATCTAAATCAGTGATATGGTTTTGTTTTCAATAAATTTAATTTTAAATATGAAATTTTTATTTATGGTGCCAGTCATAATAATCTACCTGAAACTCATAGAAAATGTTAAACTGTAGAAACATTCCTCTTACACCTAATTGAGCAAATACATTTTCCATAACCACTCTATGAGAATCTGAACTTTGGCAGACCAGTGGATCATTGACGCCAGTGGTATTGAAAATAAACAGAAGCAAGAAAAATAATAAAAGTTTTAATTTATGAATTAGGGATAATGGATAGTTTTTCTATGGAGGGATAAAATACCTTGCTCCCGACACTGCTTATTCTTAAAAAAAAAAAAATTTAAAAATTGTTTTTATGGAATGGTACCTTTGCACTTTACATAAAGTCTTTCAAGTTTGGTGAAAACAAGATGTGCAGAGAGGCTGCACTGGGAGCTCACAAGTAAACAAACAAACCGACTCACTAATAAATGGAAAGGAGCAGGGAGGGAGGGTGTGGAGAGACAGCGACAGGCAGAGAGAGCACTTACTGTGTGTCAGAGCAGTGTCAGGCTGTTTCTTTCCTGTGCCCAAGGGCTTCCAGGCTTGGAGCCAGCTCAACGTCACAGCCAGAGCGCTGCCTGCTCCAAGAAGTGGAGCACTTCACCACATGTTTTTTTAAACCTTGGATTTCCTTCTTATGGTGATTGCAAAACTTTCCCACAATCGCCGATACAAAAGCTGTGCAGAGGAAGGCAGGACTCTGGTGCTGTCACGGCTTTGGCAGCCTACCTGCCAGTGGTGTCAGCCTCTCCTGGGTGGAACAAGTTGTTTTCTTCACTCTTTCATTCTTCTCTTTTTTTTTTTTTTTTTTTTTTTTTTTTTTTTT
>VWZU01012071.1:44179-68400 GCA_013397095.1 Sterrhoptilus dennistouni | reverse complement strand
TTTTTTTTTGTTTTTTTTTTTCCCCCACTAATGTCTAAACATTGGAGCCGCATTATCGAAGGGAACTCCCTGTCATCCACCCAACAACCTCAGAGTGGGCTCAGCTCAGGCACAAGAGCCCTGAGAGTGCTCAGCTTTTCCAGGCACCTACAGCATCCCAGCTTTCACTTCTTGGTGCCTTGGAGGAGAGTCAGCAGAGATACTAAGGGATGTCTGAGCTCCTGAAAGGGCATGAATGGCTCACGGAGATCTGCCAGGTTTTGCTATGAGCACTCTGTGTCACAACTCCGATGCAGAGGTTTACATGGAAAGCCTTGATTATCTTGTTTTGTATAAAAATGCATTAAAGGATTTGCTAAAGACTAAATTAACTCAACTAAATATATGGAATGATAACAGTTAGTCAGCACTAAAAAAAAATTATGAAAGCTAAAATAAATTATAAACTTGCTAAGTACATAAATATGCAAGCTCTCATTGTTCCCTGAAGCTTGCACACAACCATTTTATCTGCCATATTTACACTTGTTATTCGATTTTCCTTGATGGAATTTTACACATTTTACTGTGATCATTACATATTTATTGATTTATTAAGGGTCTTAATTTAAAGTTTCAAGTTTTCTGTTTTACCAGCAGGACTACATGCTCTATATTTGCGCTCAGTGAGCAAATCAAAACACAGCTTATTTCTATCATTTCATAAGAATATTTGGAACAGAACAAAGTGTTGTTTTCTATGACCATTTTAATGCAGTGTTCCTTCATAACAATTTAAATGCTGACTTCTTGTTTAATTAATTTAGTTTTAAAGCAAGTGAACAATGTACGTGTTGAAACTCACTTTCTCTTAAAAGAGTTCAGAATAAGGGAAATCCATCAAACCTATTCTTCAGATAAATTGATTCTCATTTACATACTTTTACTCAAGTGAAGAGCAGTTATCTTCTTAATGCCTTAATTATTTTAATTTTTTTAATCTTTAAAAAGCTTAGATTCATTTACCAGAATATCATTAGAATGAAGCAGATTTTGTATCATCTCACAATGTCAAATTTACACGTGCTGCAACACCTGTATTTAGACTTCTTTTAACTATTACAATATTGCAAACTTAGCAGGGAAAAAAGGTATGAACATTAGCAATGGGTTCCCTATTTATTCTTGCTGAGAGCCTGCAACCAGATTGAAAAAGTTAAGTCTGTTGGAAAGGCCCCAGCAAGCCCATTGTCTGTCAGGAGAGCAGTCTCTTAAACACTGTTCCCAAGATGAGACACTCACAAGAAATGTATTTTAAAGTTGAATACACAGAAGTTTATCTACAGAGGACATGACATTTCTTGTGGATGCTTGAATACAGATGGAAATATCAACTCACAAGACAGCATCACACAGATTCAGTGCAGACATGTCCACATGAGCCACTCAGTCATGTTTGCCTTACAGTCAGAGGAGGAAAGAGAAGTATTTCCAAAGGCACAGGTTCCATGATCTATTCTAGATACTTACTTTAGGTAGGAGATGGAATGAACTCCAGCTGCGGCTGTGAAAGGCTGGACAACCAAGATCAGCTTTTGAAAACAAGAAGTCAGGAGAGATGAATCCCACCGTAAAAGACTTCAGTGCTCCCATAAAAACGGTCTTCTGCAGCTTTTCCAACCTGACCTCCAGAGCCTGTGACAGCATTTGCCATCATGCCTTGTCCAATTCAGTTGTGATACAGCAGCTGCTGACAGGTGAGGACAATGGCCCTTGCTATGGAAGGACAGTCCTGGAGAGGAAAGAGAGGACAGGCACATCTGCCAGATCCTGGCCAGCCCAGTGGCACCAGCAGCACACACCAGAGCCTCTCCACAAGCCACACTGTGGGCTGTTGTGTCAGCCACCAACCTGACAACTGGCTGTACTGGGAACCTGTTCTGCAAGGCCCATGACAGCACAGAAACTCAAAAACAGGAGAGCAGGTTACCAGTGAGGAAGTGTTTGTCGTTGTTGCTGCTGTAGTGTTGCTACTCCCAGCTGTGACCAGGGCTGGCTGTGGGGTGCGCCCAAGTGGGTGCAGGAGCCCCCTGCAAACAGCCCCAGGAGCAGCTCTGGTGGGAGGAGCTGCCTCCTCCCAGTCTGGCTGTGCAGCAGCAGCTTCCACATTCCCAAAGCAGGACGTGGTGTCCCCGATGGGATGTGCCTGGCCGCCTGCAGGGCAGCACCCGTGTGTGATGAACCGCAGCAAAAGGCTGCAGGATGCTCTGTGGCCAGGGACGTGTGAGGACACCCAGAGAGAGAGAGAGAGTGCTCAGCCTTCCCCTTCCTCCAAGAGGTTTTTCACTTAAGAAACTGCAGAATTTTTAGCCCTGGCCTCCTGCCACACTGAGGTGAAGCAGATGGCAGCTTCCACTCCAGAAATGCCTTTTGTTCACTGGTGGAGAAAACCGTGTGCAAGGGGGACCCACTTGTCACCACTTTAGTTATGCTCAGTTGCACTGGCTGAGCTGTCCTGCCAAACACAGCCCCAGCCTGGAGCAGCACAATCCCAAGTGCCAGGCTGGCAGCCAGGGGATGATGGGGCTGCAAGGGCAAGGCTCAGAGAGCCCAGGCTGCAAGTCACATCATGAGTTTCCCCAGTTGCAGTGGGAGGAGGAATGTGAATTGTGATAGACTGTACCCTACTCCTGCTGAAACACTGAAGGACAGCACGTGCAAAAGGAGGGGACAAAAACCAGTTAATCCTCTGTTTCAATATGAAAAGAGTTCTTAGAGGTATGATTTGTACGTAAGTTGTTCAGCCTTTTTCTTGACACCAATTTTTCACCTCTGGAAAAGTGCACAGGGGATTTAGGGTTGCTAAGCCAAGCAATCATTTTATCTTATTTTATTAACTCCAGTCTCTTTAGGTCCCAAAGAAAACTCACAAAAGAGAAAGACAAGTGGCAAAAATAACTTCAAGGTGCTTTTCTATGAGAATTTTCTCCTGTAAAACTTAATTTGGCAACTCTTCACATGGCGCCATGCGAAACCGATGCCATCTTAACTCTGCAGTAAGGGAATTTCCTCCCCAAGGATGGGACCCTACTGAGTACTCTAGTGTAAAAAACTCAAACAATAATAGTAGTAGATGAGAAGTGTTATGATCTCTTCAAAACTGTAAGACAGGTATTATATGTATGCTTATATGGAAACAATGCTATTTAACCTTGGGAAAATAGACATTAAAATTTATTCCAACTCATAACCCTTCTTAGTGTGCTGTGCCTTTGCATTTAAATATAATTTGTGCTTGAATTAATTAGGCTTCTGAAAAAGAAAAGTATATCTGAAAAAAATCAAATTTTTGCCAGAATTATTTGAAGATTTCCCATCTGAATCTCCAGGACATGCTGGAACAATGCTTCAACCTGAATAAAGGAATTATTGTTTTATTTATCCTTGTTGACAAGGATGCATCCTTGTCTTACAAACAAAACATCACGAGATTTGAACAGCCCAAAGTGTGGATGCTTTCAAAGCTGAAAAGGAGAAATTTAACTGCCACTGACAACCTTTAGAAAAGGGATGCCCCCTTCAATGCATGCCATTGGAAATCACCTTTTGCAAGTGCCTTATGTGCAGGCTGAATTAAGCATGAACCTGGTGAACGGATGGAGAAATTTAACTTCTAAAAATCACAGCCCTTTTTTGCCACAGAAGGTTTGTATCAAAAGAAAGTAAACAAGCAAGTCTACAGTGGAATACAACCTGAAGGAAATCATCTTCAAATATGTTATTATTGAGGTTTTCTTCAGGCCAAGATCTCTGATGCCCTTTCTAAGCTACAGCTCAGAGGGAGACCTCCCCACTGCCTGTGGAATTCCCTGTAGTAATGCAAAATGTGCCTGAGCCAGGGTAAAAGGAGCAGGGAGCTGGATCATGAAGTGTGGTCGTGCCCTCATGAGCAGAGCAGCAGCAGAGATAAACCCTCCTCTTGTAAAGGGCTAACTCTGGGCACCTCCAGCAGCACATCTGTGCAAGGAGGACACTTTCAATCTTAGCTCCCTGTGGATGGTAACCCAAAAGCACAGGACAAATTCCCTGCTGCAAAAAGAGTGAAAAAAACCCTGGATTCCAGTAAATTTGACCAAACTCGTAGGAAGAACTCTTGGTAAGCATTATGATGGGCCTAAACTTTTGGAAAACATTATGATGGGCTTATTAAAGTGGTAGATATTTAAGTGCTAGCTAGCTCTTCTATTCAAAAGTACAATAACAACAACTTATTAAATAATTCTCAAAAAGTTTTCATTATGTCCTTGGTGGGAAACATAGAAGGAACATCTCAATATGAATTTGTTTGTATATTTGGATATTATAAACTTACCTTCACTTTTTTTAAAATATGAAGAAATCTTAAAGTACTTTTATATGCAAGGTTATTATTACTTATGCAATCTAGAGCTGTTTTTCTGCTAAATGGTGTTTGAAAAGTCATTAAAGTAAAAACTTAAAACTTTGTGCTTTCACTTAAAAAGAGTTCGATGTGGGAAGCTTCAAGGAAAACATTTCCTAAATTATCTTCAGATCAGTACATCCCTTTGCAGTTCAAAAGAAAGCTGCTTTGCTTACAGTCACTTTTTGAGAAAAAAAAATTATGTAGAATTTTGTTTTTCAATAAAACTATGCATTAAGAATTTTTTAAGCATTAGTTTCAGTAATTGGTTTTGAGCAAGCTGGGTTTTTACATGAGAACTATCTAAAGCAAACATATTGTGAACTATCATTAACATAGTTGTGCAGCATAAACTTAGGCAAGCATCCCATGAGAAATTCTTTCTTCTGCTGAGGAATGTAAACATATCACCATCTATGATCTGGAAGAAAAGTCAGAGGTATCATTGATACAGCTCTAATCACTGTTTTGGTGTTCCACTCCAGGAAAACACCATGGTTCTTTTCACCCACATTTCTTTGTTACAGAAATTCTGTAAAGCAAAAGCAGGAGTCCCTGGGACAAGTTTCTGACACTCAGCTACACAGGACCAAGGACAACCCAGTTTGCAAAAAATAGTTCTTTGTTTTGTTAATGTCCCAAATTATTGACAAATCTCAAAGGTAAAAAACTCACACGGCATCAAATGTTAAAGCAATATACCGTAGGGTATTTTTCAAGGAAGCAAAAGAAAATTACACCAAGAAACAGTTTTCAGAGCAATAGGATGTTGAGCATGACACAGATTGCATGCATTCTTGAGACAAATCATAATGTGCCTACTACTCATAGGGAAGTACAATGTTACTTTAGGAGATTGACACTAGTAAATACCTAAAGAATGTAAAAATAGAAAAAAAAAAAAAAAAAAAAAAAAAAAAAAAAAAAAAAAAAAAAACAACAAAAAAACAAACCCTAATGTTAAACTGGACAAGAAACACTTTTTTTATTTTTTAAAATAAAAAAATGAACACAACAAGGTGCCTGTAATGCACTAGGAAAGGTTCCAAGACAGCAAAATTAACAGAGTATAAAACAACAATTCCAGAGAAGTAATAGAAGTCATGCCACCTATATTTTAAAATTTGACTTGGCAAACATCAATAAATATGTGCCAAGAAATAATCTTTTACTGATGGTAAGGGCTGTAATTTATTTACTGTACTCAATTTATAAAGTCAAAAGTGTTAAATCAACTTGGTCAGGACTAGAATTAGAGGCCTGGGACACTGAATAGTTCCCATCTGCTCATTACCACCCCTGTCTGCATTCTCCAGGACGAGCACTTCATGAAGGGACAGGAGTTTAAATCCCCTCTGAGAGTCCTGGAGCTCCCATTTTCAGCTTGCAGCGCAATTGCTATACCCGAGGCAGATGCACCAGATGTTTCTTCTCCTGCTGTAGTGTCAATGCCAGGGATATCAGCCACAGCACCCTCTGCTTATTGCCCTCCCTTCCCAGTGGCCACAGGAAACATCTTTTATTCCAGACAATTACCTGCCAGCCCAAAACTCTGGGGGAGCAGTTTTTCTCCAGTGTGCATCAGGGAATTATCCCTCTCCATGCAAACATAAGCTAATGGATCCTCTTGGTACCTCTTCTCCTACCTGTTTACCGTTTTTTTTCACTAAAGGCATATTCAGACTAACCTCAATCTTGGTACTCTCTTTCCCTGTCTCTTTATTTAAAACTATTATTGTGAGCTTGTGATAAAAAACATGTAAATGAGCTTCGACTCAGCTCAGCTCAGTTTCATTTAGGGCATTCAGGTCTTTGAATTTCACAGAGTAATTCCCTATCAGTGATCTCTGCACCTGGAAGACTGAACTGCAGCCCTGTATTGGCTCCTCTCCACTTGGTATGACATACACTGTGAAAAATTCACATATCAGAAAAGTGAGGGGGGAAGGTACCAGTTACACCACCTACACTGAATGACTGCAATGGCTCAACCTCAGAACCAGCAGGGTTCCTGCGTGATGTGGATTTCTTTGGGATTTATCAGCCTGCAGTACTGCAGGAAAACAGCTCTCCCACACTCACCACTCTTCGTGTCTCCAGGTGTTTACTGAAGTCGTAATTCTTTTTTTTTAACAATGCCACTGTCTGACTCTGTGTGTGTATAATACCAAGTTCATGATGTTCATATAGAAATGAAATTTGGAGGAATACCAGCTCTCTCTCCATAGACTTGTCTAATTGACACAAGAAAATCCTATACTGGATCTTAAGGTCTCTGTGAGGACAGCACATGGCTGAATCCAGCCTCTGCTGCTCAGGCCTTTCTGGCCTAAAAACATAAGATAAATTAACAGAGGAATTTGGAAACAATGAATAGCTTTGTCTTTCTTATATCTGAACTTAGAAATAGCTTCTCTAGCACCCAGGAGGGGATTTCAGATGCCAGGCTTCTACAGAAGAGGAATCCAAATGATAAGGGAAGTCCTTTAGTAGACTCCATCTGTTAAGTTGAAATGCTGGAAGATTGATGGAGAGCATAAAAATGTTGTCTTTGTCTGAAATTAGTTGTCTGTGTCCATGTGCATATATATACATATATACATAGACAGATAGATAGATAGATAGACACACAGATAAATAGATAGATAGATAGATAGATAGATAGATAGATAGATAGATAGATAGATAGATAGATGCATATCTGAAAGGAATATTCCTGCAAGATCCTGGTCATGGAAGTAGAACTCACAAAGTAGCAGCAGGAACATTGGAAATGCTACTCTCCTGTTATACAGACTCACCAGGAAGAACATTCAGAGTTACAATGGGAGGTAAAAAACTACATCACCACCACCACCACTAAAAGCAAAAAGAACAACAACAAAACAAAACAAAACAAAATAAAAAAGAATAACAAAAAAAAAGTCTTGTGCCCTCTTAGGAATTTTTTTAAATTCTGAAAATTTCTGCAGAAACTTAAGCTTGTTTTACATACGACTGTGCCTTTATCTCAGAAAGTTTTTTCGAGGAGAAGGAAAAACCATGGTGTACCAGCCAGCATGCAGCTGCCTTGAAACAATAGTAACAGCAAAGGTACAGCATGAACTGGCCCACTCTGTGTCTCATTAACCTCAAATGAGAAGTTTGTTTTTTCAAAGCTGGTACTGGAACCATTTAAGTGATAACCTCACAAAGCCAGGCAGCCTTTCTACCAACACAGGGGGTCAAGGCCTTTGAAAAAGTAAAACCTCTGCAATGAACTACTCATTTTAAACCACTATTTCCCACCTGTAATGGACCTTTCTGCCCTCCAGGTAAGGGCTTTCCTCTTGCTCTGCCCAGGCTGTAAGATCCAGCAAGCTGCCACCCATGGTCACACACATGAGCAAAAGCCCTGAGCACCACATCTGGAAATTTATAGGCACATGTCACACTTCTGGCTTGGAGCTACAGAATGTTCTCTTCTAGAAGGGAAGTCAGGCATTGCAATACCTAAGATTTCACCTTCCAAAGGGCTCCTCTGTGTTTTATCCTGTGATTTTTAGTCTGCTGTGATTTAAGAAATGTGTGCCCTTGATTCCCTGGACAAAGCATGAGAGGGGCAACTACCAAGTAATTTTCTACATTCTCAGAGAGATTCCCAAACAAAGAAAGTTCAAAATCCCAAGCATCATAACTGGGAACACTTCATGCCTTGTTAAGAAAGGAAAAGACTAACAACAATTCTGTGTGGAAAAAAACCAAACCAAAACTGCAGCAGTAGCCAAGAAGTTGTTGCTGGATATATCCAGTTTGTATCACATGGCCAGACTTACATAAACTAAAAAGTGATTTGGCTTCTTTTCATGCCAAATCCCATCCCAGGGATTCTCAGGGTGTTCCTTCTCCACAGGCAGGGGTTGAATTAGCTTCTGGTACCATGGTTTGCTTGGAAGAGAAAAGTCTGTAGGGAAGAGTTAGCTGCTAAAACTCCACTTGAGAGAGAAAGGTTACAAAACCAGCCCATTGTTCACCACTGATGAAATTACAGAAAAAGAAAGTAAACTTAACCTGCCAGTATTACTTACCCAAAATTGTGGTTCTAATGTGTTCAGAGACTACATATGTTGCTATAACATGTTTGTGTCACAAACACAAAGCCAGCATCATATCACAGTCAGACGTGACCTCAAACAAATTATAGTGTAAGGATGCAGCTTTGGTCATCACATCTTCCTTCCATCCACTAATTAAAGTCAGCTTGTCAGGTAACATATTTTCCTCCCAAATGAGTCATTTTCTTGCAAGAAAAGAAAAAAAAAAACCCACACAAAAAAAAACCCACCACCACACATGATCACAGCTTGGGTAATATGCAGAATCAGAAGTGTTTATCCTGTGCATCAATGCATGGTGTATTAAAAGTTGGAAGCAGCAGGATGACAATGAAGTTTATACCAGATACAGGATTTTTTAGGAAACAAATAGGACTGTAAAATATTAGATACTTGGCAATTCAGTAGCTGGTGAAATTAAAATACAGAGAAAATAGTGAAAACAAACAAACAAACAAAAATATAGCCTGCTCATGCATAGAGATGTGCATTTTAAAAAGTGTTGACATTTTTCAGTGAGACTGAAGAGTTGTTATTTCTTTGAAAATGATGGCTCAACAGCTGATAACAGTCAAAAAAACCCCAATGGAACATCAAGGATCATTACAAAGGACCTTGAGTACAAAATTCTGGATAAATACATAAAAATGCTAGAATAAACACTTGTGTGCACAGTTCGCGTATCATTACCTCTAAAATACTTCCAAGATAATCACATTGCCTGAAAAACTTCAAGTGATTGTCTCTCAGTGTTTGATAGCATCCACATCCAGGCACCAACACCCAGCCTTCCACTTGGCAGGCTCAAGGATTAAAATCCAGCTCTTGGGCACTCTCCACTGGCTTGAAACTTCAGTGGCAGAGACACATGGTGGGTTGTACTGTGAAAACCATCTGCTGGGCTCTCAGGCACTCAGAAAATAAACCTGCCACACATTTTTATCATTTAATTCTGGACTTCATCAGCTCAGCTATTCATATGCTGTTGCTTTATAAACTTTACACTGGTGTTACTGTCTACTGCCATGATTCCCATTTGTGGCTTGTGCTACCCACAGTGCTGGCACAGGTCTTGGTGCTTGAAACGTCAGACCAGGACCGGACCAAACATTTGAGCACAATAAATATCCTCTGAGCATTTTCTCAGTACTCCACCTCTATTCAAGTGGGGCTCACAACAGTGTCAGTTTGGGGTTCACTCTTGAAATGTCCAGTGTCATCGATTTAAGCAATAAAAAAGCCACTCATTTTTAAGCACGTTTAAATGGTTTGCTGAATTGAGGCCAGCATGTTAAAACTTGAAGGAATCCAGTCCAAAGCTTGGCTTTGCATTTGAAGGAGTGGCTTTAGTAGCAATTTTCTAACCTCCCAACCCAATCCTAGGAATATCTGTGGTACCAGGCATGGCACATCACACAGGATTTATGAGGATCACCTTGGCACAAGCTACACTCTCTGGATCCTGGTTTTGCTCTGGAGAAGCAAGGTTCCCACCACGAGTTTATGCCCAGAAATTTCTCTAAGGAGGCATCCCCCATCCAGCACTGTCTACCTGGATGCACAATCTGGGCAGCAAAGTCCCTGGGGAACGTGGCCTTTTTCACTGTGAAATTCTCAGGCAGATGAACTCGGAACAATTAAACACAATCTTAATACATCTACTGAAACACTAAATTTAAGACTTGGAAACATTCCAGCTGAAATGCTAATTTTAAAACTTGGAAACATTCCTATCTGCTTCCTTTCACTTCAAAACACAGTGAGCTAACTAGGTCTGACCCTTTGGCAGTGCTCCATTTAAGTGGCACGGATTTGCCTACTTAACAAAGCCCTTTTGTTTCCTACAGCTGTGAAATTCTGGGGCTCTGTAACTTCGTGTTTCCCAGGTTACCTTGGCACCAAGCTGTGACTTAATGTCTGCAAAGGATTTTTAACTCCAGCTTTGGAGGAATGTAACCACAAGGAAGAATGATGGCTTTCAGTGAGTGCCCCATGCTAGCAAGAACAATGCTCAAAATCAGCTTCAAATGTCCACAAAGCTTTTGGGGTATCTGTGCTTTAATAGGGAGCTGCATTCCCTGTTCCTGGCTGCAGCATGTCTGTCTTTCTTCCATTCCCCTTCCTCTTGTTAGGCCTCTATCATCCAATACAAAGGGAGATGACAGATCTTTTTTAAAAGAATTACTTTTAAGGATCACTTGTATTTGAAGAAACTTTAAATTCCAGAGCTGATTTCCTGCTCTGTGGGAGGAAATGGATCTTTTCTCACTGATTCCACAAATACAGTGAGGATCCTCTGTGTGATATTCCAAGCACACACACCTTTGATGTCAATAAGACACCTTGAAGTAATCAGATTATAACTGAACTAATCAGATTTTAACTAAACTAATAAGCTACTGTGGCAAAATACTCTTCCCACTTTTTGGTGGCTGCAGAAGGTCCCAGGTGGTTTCAACAGGAGCAGGTCTGTGCCATACAGGATAAATAAGTAGGAAATATTTGCAGGTGCTGGAGCATTGGTCTTTGGCAATTCCACAAACTCCCTCCATGCTTTATGCAGCAGAGAATAATAACCAGGACTTGTAATAAAAAGCCTTAAATTATGGGCACTGGCAGACAGACCTAAGGGTCCTCTGCACTGTGGCCAAACATGAGGCAGCGTCAAACTAGATGCTAAACATGGATGCATTAAACCACAGAGCCACCTTGTATGACTTGTATTAACAGGGTTTCCTTTATATTGTTTTTCCTTTACCTGAGATATTTAGGGGTTTTTTTTCCTTACATATTTGAGATATCCCAAGGCAGCAGGTAACTGAAGTGAATCCTGATGACCTTTCCTTGCCAATGCTCTAGGCAAATTTTAAAACATCACCATAACACAGCATTTTTTAAAAATGTAATTTTTAAATTTATTATTACCACAACACCCAGACCATGTCATAAACCAGGTTTCCAATATACTCACCACCTATACTGTGCAGAATAACAAACAATCCCTACCTGAAAGGACTAATAATATCTTTAAATAAATTCCCTAGAAACGGGAGCCCAAAGAAGCCACAAATTATGTCTACAGTCAATGAGAGAAAGACAGAAACCATGTGAGAATTCCAAGACGAAATCTGGCACCAATTGGAGTCAAATGCAAAATTCTCTCTTATTCTCAGTGAAACAGGACTGGACACATATGTTTCTGCTTCATAGCTCTTTGCTCAGACAACTCAAACCTGGCATTTTATAAATTTTCTTATTTCTGGTCATTGTCTTTTTGCACCAAACATATTTTTCCCATGCCTTGTGTCTACAAATTGATACTTTTATAATGTAAGTAGGATACAACTATGTGTAATTCTATTCATCTCTGTCCAAGTGTTTCATTAGTGAAAGTACAAAATTTTTCACAAGGATATATTCAATATTTACACTGCAATGTTTTTTCCCAACATGTCCTCCTGTGAAATGCTATTTCACTGCTTCTTGTTCTTTATCCTGCATTTCTATTGGGGCATTTAAGATTTGCTTTTCAGATTTCACTTTCTTCTTTAAAATGAGGAGAACTAGTGTACTTGGGACGTAAGACACTCCACGTAACACTGCTGGCAGGCCAAGATACAGCCACCTGAAATAAACAATGAGTTTCATTAAATATATGCATTTGTAAAAAAAAAGGATAAAACTATTCAGTAAACATTGTTTTGTGAAGATTAGACAGCCACTCTAAAACTCATGCCCTGATGGTTTTGGATCTCAGAAGATGAGAATGTGAGAACAGAGAACAGAAAATATGTCAGTCAGAAAAATTACTTTTTACATCTCTTACACTGAGGCAAATTATTTAGCCAGTAAAGTCAGGCACCTGATACTCTTATGGCTTATTCCATAGGCAAAAGAGAGGGTTCTGAAAGGGCTCAGACTACCTAGATAAAATTTCTAAGTATTCATAAGAATATTCTTCCAAACCAACCTCAATACAGTATTACAAGGAATTAGTATGAGGCCACAAGTTCCACAAGATTTTTTCTTTTAAAACACCACAACAATCCTTGAAGGACTACAAAAACATGAGGTGCAGTATTCTGGGCCAATTTCCAACTTGAGGAACTGTATCTTCTCTGTAAAAATCTTCTTTTTAAATTCAATTACTGTTTCAACCATTTTTTGTTCAAAGATATTGCAGTCACCCATTAAACCTTTTTCCCATGTGAGCTAACTGCTTTTCAGTATTTTTATCATAATTCAGTGTTTTTAGGGATTGTTCTCATAGTGAATATTATGGCACAAGAACATTTCTGTTCAGAGGTTTTTCCAATGTCTGTGTCAAAGGTTGCACTTGACAGATAAAGCCAATGCCAAAGAAAATTGTGTCACATTTCTAACACTGGAGCAGTTTGTCTACTAGGAGGACATAAAATGGATAAAATTACATCTCTATGCATGCAGTAATAGAGTAAGAAGGAGAAACTAAAATAAAGTAGAAAATATACCTGTATGTGACAATATCATAGATCCTACATGCTCCTTCTCCACCACAAGTCATGGTACCCCACTTCAAGCAAGTGGTATCTATCAAAGCTCCAAAATAAATGGGAGATGGAATTCCAGCTAAAAAGAATATTAGCAACATTTTTGTGAATAACAATTTTCTTCTGGCTGTCAGAAGAAGCACATACACACCACAGAGCCAATGCTGTTTGTCACCTACCCCATCTGTACTGTCCTCTTGCAGCATGAGCCTCCCTCTCTGTATGTCTTGTGCTCCCTCTTCTTCCTAATCTAACTACCCTCAACCAAAGATTTTCATCCCTGCTGCCTTTTAAACAATATCCACATGCTACAGTATGCCCTATGTTTCCTATTCAGAACTCAAGGTTTTCTCTCATCAATGGGAGGCAATGCTGCCTTCAATAAACATAAACAACAACCAAGAGTGAAGGAATGCCAAATGGCTTTCCAATGAGCAGCAGATGTAGTCCCATGTCCTGGTTCCTGCTGGAATACATTTAGTTTTCTTCTTAGCAGCTGGTACAATGCTGTGTTTTGGATTTAGTATGAGAATAATGTTGATAACACACCGATGTTTTAGTTGCTGCTAAGGAGTGCCGACATCAAGGAGTTTTCTGCGTCTCGTGTTCTGTTAGTGAGGAGCTGCACAGAAAACGAGGGGGGAGCATGGCCAGGACAGCTGACCCAAACTGGCCAAAGGGAAATTCTATAACCTGGAATGTCATGCTTAGTACACAGAGTGGAGAGATATGGCAGGGAGGGACCAACTGCTGCTCAGGGATGGGATGAGTATTGGTCAGCAAACAATTTTTTTCTTTTGTTTTATTCCTCTCTCTATTTTTCCTATTATTATTATATTTTAATTTATTTCCATTACTAAACTATCCTTCACCTGTGTGTTCTACCTTTTTTCCAACTCTTCTCCCTATTCCATGTGGGAGAAGAATAAGTGGATGCACAGTAGTTAGATCCTGACTTGGGCTGAACCAACATACCAGCCTATTACCCAGTATTAAAAAAAAAAATGCGAACTGCAAGCAGCTCTACTTTGCTATGCTGCTGAGAGCTGTAAAAAAAATCCTAAATGCTTCCTGTTCAAAAGCACTCCATAGAAGCAATGAGTCCTGTGCCATGCCCACAGCCCTGATGTGATCCCTCTCTAACTCTAGGTCTGTTCTTTTGAAGCATGTTAGATATTTTCTTACCAAATACTCTTGAAGCCAGCCCATGGATACCCACTCCAAAAGACTTCTCTTCAGGCTTTAGAGACCTGTATGATAATTGCAGTGCACTTATTTGTGGAGGTGGCATTAACAAGAGATATTTAACCCTTTTTTTTAATTATGTCCTTAATCACATTAGGCCCAAACCATTCTAATAAGAACATTAGTTGAAAGAATTCATTATGCTCATTAGGTGATATTTGCTGAAAATTTCCTTATCTAGGACTGCCAAATCACAAAAAGAAAAGCTACAGTCAAGGTATCATCTGCTTGTCCCAAGGCCAACACAAAGTGCAGGGTAGTTGTGCTTTAATCAACATCATTTTCCTGTGCTTGATAAACACACAGGTATCACACACCACCCAATATCCCAGTGCCCTGACTCAGTGGTCCTGAGGATAAAGGATAAAGGTAAAGGATAAAGCTGATAGCCAGAAACAACATTAGATTACAAAGGTGACATGACACTAAACCTTAACAGCACAGAAATAAGAGTTTTCTCCCCTTCCTCATTCCATATGCAAACTAAATAACTTCTAATTCCCCGGAGAATTAAAACCTCAGAATAAAAAGTCCAGTAGATTTCTTAAGACAAGGAAAATTTTACTGTACCTTATTAAGACCATGTATCCAGGCATGGCTGCTAAGGAAAAAACGAAGCTGCAGACTAACTGCAATATTAAAAAATAATGGAGCATCTTGTTGCAATTTTCATGTCCATCACACTGGCCCAGAGTTGCAGAAATGTTTTGAGATGAAAACCCTGAGACTGCAACACAGGTGCAGTTTTCAAACACCTGTCAAAAGAGTATTTTAATCACACAGATTGTCCAAACTCACACACTGAGTGGCAAACCCACACTATTGGCACTCATCTCACTGCCTCCTGCACCTGAGCTAGTTACTCATGAGCAGCACTGCACTCTGGCCTCTCTCCCAGTCTGCCAGGCACAGGTCCACCCATCCCCTGTATTTGGGGATAAAATTTCTATAATACCTGGTTACTTGCTTAAATCTACAGGCTAAAGGAGATTATTAAGTCCATGCTATGGACTTTCATTTTGGCTGAAATGTTCTTGGGCACTCAGGTTTCCACTTGGCAACACTTTCAGAATAATTTCTCATTCCATGTTAAGCACTTGAGACTCCTTTAGGTCTTAGTAGGGAAGAATTTTTTCTTCATTTTATTTTTTAATTTAAACTTAAACTGATTTTCATGTGTAGTTTGAAATTTCTGAGGCTACTCAATGAATTTGTTCAAATCTTTCACCTTATGTATTCAATTAAATGTACATACATGGATATTTCCTACCCTATACTGGTATAAGTATTTGTCACCTACTATATTTCATAGTTACAGTACAATAAAATTTACTTTACCACACTTCTTCCAGTTCCTCTTGAGGATTTACACCCAGCAAGACAAGGTGACACATAAGTAATTCCATTGTTCCCACAAGCAGGATCCCATGTTTTAAGTGGGCAATCACAATCCATGTTGCAGCCAGCCAGCAGAGTATTTTCTGCATATGAAACTTGCTCTATTCTGAAACATATTTAGAAGTTGAATAAATATTTCAATAATGAGATACCCACAGTAACCCTTTGCAATGCTTAAGATTCTATTCTAGCTCAAGTGTTGAATCAGGACCCAGCCTTACATGTTCCTACCCTGAAGTCATGCCTTTCTGTCTTTCTATAGGACAATAAGTTCTAATATATTAAATTTTTTCTCATCTATGGCATGTATGTTCTTGATTCTCTAAGTGCTGCATCTACACCTCCATGTCCATTTTACAGACACACAGTACAACCTGGTCTAGTGGAAAGTGGAAGTTGGAAATTGAGGATCTTTAAGATCCATTCCAACCCAAACCATTCTATGATTCCTAATGATCAATGGCAGGCTTCAAATCAAGAAACTACGGTTAAAATATCCTCTGATAACTTGATAGTAATCAAATTTGAGTAAACCGGTGTAAGATCAAGAAGGGGATTTTTTCCTGAAATTCTGAAATTGCAGTCATCTATGCCTAATTTGACCAACAATTTTTATTTTCCCGTGCAGTTCCATGACTTTTCTAATTGTATTAGTAAACGAATTAATATGGACATACAATTGCATGGGTCTTGACATGGATATCTTGACATGGATATCTTTTTTAATACACTTTTGTTGTTTGAAACGGGGATAACAAATCTGCTGTCTAATGCAAGCAAAAAGTCTTGAGAATTTAGAATAGGGAACTGAAATGGAGCTCCTGGCTGATCCTTGACAAGAAAAATCCTCCTGGTGTCTTAAGACTGAAGTCCTCTTGAGTCCCAAAGAACGTACCCTTGATAGGAAACTGTTAGACCAGCAACTGGTGAGGTATCACAGACAGTCCAAAAGGCAGCAAAGTAGAGAAGGTATTCCAGTAAAGATACCCAAAATGCTATGTTCGCAGCCTGATAGACATTTATCTTGAATTTCTTCATGAATAAGCCGCCAGAAAAATACCCAACGCATAGAACTGGCAAGTTGTAAACACCTATTTAAACAAGTGAAACTTCCATGTTAAAACAAAGGAGACCATCAAAGCTACTCTACTATAAGGCAGCTAGAGAAGGAGGTACTACAGCTGCTGTAAGGGAAGGTTGTGTTTGGCAAAGACTCAAAGAGTGTCTGTGACTGAATAATTTAACCACAATCAGAAATGGGTCTCTGCTAATTTCCCTTCACACCCAAAACCTCTGCCAAAGTCAACAGCAGGTGAGAACTGCCTGGGGAGAAGGCTACAGGGTAGGACTAGAAATTATTAATTGGAAAATCGCAATCTAGAGTTGGTCTCTAGGTCCAACTCAAAAAAAAAGAAGGAAAGAAAATGATATGGTTTCAATCCAGCCTCTCCAGCTGACTGAGAAACTCAACAGAAAGATAAGCTAGTGCACATCTTAATTATGACACATCTTAATGCACTCTGAACATGACAGAAAGGAGGAACAGACTTTCAGCTTTGAGATGAGATTACTGAATGTGCTCTCACACTTTTTAGCTGATTGATACTTAAAAGACTGAAAGACATGTTGGAAGTGGTTTTACACAAACATCATATAGCTCAGTTTCATGTCAGCTGAATTTTCTGAACCGATTCAAAAGATGGGGATTAGATTATAAAATTCTGCACAAAAAATTAGATGTTTAGCAGAAAATGTATTGACATTTAGAAACGCTTTGTAATGTGACATCCCTCATCTGTAGAAGCATTTAACCTTACTATGTATGTAAATATGTAAATATACATGAACATATGTATATATATAAAAATAGAGATAATTTGAACAGAGACATCACTAATTGATAGAACAGAGCAAAGAAAAATGCAAACATACCAATTAAGAAGATAGCATCTGATGCAGACTTTCCAAACTGCTGTTCCAGATATTTGGGCATGAAGGATATCATGCCATCAAAGGCACTGAACTGTAACACAGTTATGCATATAAATAACATGTACACGGGGTTGTGAAACAGAGCCTTGAGGAAGGGGATGAAATCTGGAATGAAATAATGCCATGAGTTAGTGTGATGTTTTATGAAAACAGCGTGGCTGTGGTGGAAAGAGGGGAACAGAAATGGTCCTGAACGGAATCAGGCTAAGTCTTGTGCATTGCTCAGCCCAAGGTACCCTAATATTTCTCGTCTACCCAAAGATATCCTCACACATACACATGCACACCAGTGCAGCTGTTGCTTATTAAAAAATAATAAATCACAGCAGCAGCAGCTACTGCTGCGTCTTCCCTCCCTTTTCTTTCCTCTCATGCCCCCAGAGCATTCATCAAAACCCCCTGTCCTGCACGAGGCATACAAAGGGATGTAAATACACTTTAGAGCTCTGACAAGCTACCCCCCGAGATGTGAATGCTGATTTTGGGTTTTGCTGCTGGGACAGAAGAGGCCTGAAGAGAGCTGTGACCACAGTTATTCCCACCATCCTCTCAAAATCTGTTATCAACCAAGTTTTCAGCCAAGAAAGCATCTGAGAAACTAATTTACACAGATCTTTTCTCTGCATAATGCTCATTAACTCAGGATTTGAACCATTAAAAAAGCCCCACAATTACCCTTTGTCCAATGTTCTCTGCTAATCAATGTGCTGAGCTATTGTCAAGAAACTCTGCAGATAAATATAAGCACCTACAAAACAATGACTGAGCCTCACTGAAGGTGGGCACTGCTTAGGATGGGTGTATATCTTTCAGAGGCAAGAAAGCACCTTATTAGAAGATCTGTATTCAAATCTTTCAAAAACTAGTCAAATATTAGAAACACCATAAATAGGCAGCATGATTTACAGATACAGTGACATTTTTAATCAGAACTTCTTGAGGAAACTTTGTTGTTATTAAATAATTTTATTTTAGGTTATTTTTAACTATAAAAAAATCAAGTTTCGATTTGAAATCCCTGATGATTAAAAAGTTGTCTGAATATATCCTGATCAATAGGCTGCAAGTGGTTGAACAGGGGTTAGACCAGGTGACCTCCAGAAGTTCCCTGCAACCACAACTATCCTGTGAAATGAAAAGGTTCTACATTCAGTATATTCAGGAGGAGTGAAAATTCACATCAGCACAGGGAGGGAATGACCATGAAAATGTAAGTTCTGAAGGGACCCTGGAGCACTAAGGACTCACATCTGAGCTGGAAACTTTTCCTCACTAGAAGAGTATTTTTTTCATGGATTCATTTAAGGCTATGTGACAGCAGAAAGAGATGCTCTGTTTATCAAAATGAAGCTGCAATGCCAGCCAAGAACTAAGTACTGACTCTGGGTATGGCGAATTTGCAGGACTCAGCTGGAAACAGCACAGAGAGGGAGCTGCCACATGACACTTACTTTCTGAAAATGAAAGTCATGTCAGAGGGCCCTGAGCAGGACAGGATCAGGAGATTACTCTGAAGATCACAGCCTTTGACATAGTTTATTCACTTACATTTCCAACCAGGAAATGTAGGAAGGAAGTTTCCTTCAGCTAACAAAAGAAAAGAATAACCTCCTACATAGATTACATAGATACATAGATTTGAAAGACCATGGATGTGAATGCTTCCAGTGGTAACATGGATAAATGTGAGTGAATACATCTTTGTTCAACAGTAATTAAATTTTGAGACACTTTAGCATCTGTCAATCCCCATTTAGGGCTTTCAGTTGAACTCAAGAAATGCACAAGATTTATGTTGGGTTTCTGCTTTTCTGCGCAGTGAATGAGGGGTACAAGCAACCAGTGCCTGCAACTCATCCACTGCTCACTGAGTTGTAATATTCCTAAGCAGATTTCAGTGTTTTAACCCTCTCATGGGAGGAAAATATCTACATATAGCTGAAATGCAGGGGACGAAAAGGAAGGAGTCCAGATCCTAGATCTATGAAACCAGCTTTCTTTCTCTGCAAGGAGCCATTCTAAATTCCTGCACAAATCCTTTGAACCACAGAGACATCAAAACAGAGTAGGCATCCCATATCTTGGACCCATCTTTAATTACACAAGCACACAAAGTTCCCACCTCAAGACTGAAGTAAGAAGGAAAGAAAATATAACTTGCCTTTAGCAATTTCGTACATGGTCTGTTTGGTTTCATTTTTATCATTTTCTTGCAATGGTGCTACACTTTTTTCACCTGCCTCCTCAGTGTCATTGGTTTCCCCTTCCTTCACGAGTGACTTGGGCAAAAACCAAAATGGTATTCCCACAAGAAGATTCAGCAGTGCACAAATCAAAATGCCCAGCCACCATGCTCCAACCCAGCGGGCATCAGTAGCTGTTATAGTTATCTCATCTAAAGTAAAACACGAAAACAAACACTTTGGATCACTTCAGAAACATTCTTTGCTGTCATTTTTTGCTTTTCTAGTAATCTCTGACATTAAAGCATTTAAAATGAGGGTTATGAAGGAGAGTATTCTCCAGCCTTCTGTTCTAATGTTGCTAATTTTCTGGAAAATTTCAGTGTATTTAATTGTATTAAATTACTTCTAGTCCTTTCCTCTGTTAAGCCAGATGACACAACTCTTCATCAAATAATTACAAGGAGATTGATTTGTGTACATATGAATGGAATATTTTATGCAAATCTTCCATTCTGAAAGAAACACCAACAAACTCAGGTAAGATTAACAAATATTGGTAAGGAAACATTTTTTAGTGTTGAAAAACACACTAACTATAGACTTAAAAATAAGGTTTCATATGTTCACCCATTACCTGCACCTACTGATCCAATGTCAACAAACAACTCTGCACAGAATGAAGCCAACAACAAACCAAGGAAGGGGCCGATTATAGTGGCTGTATGTAGACATCCTAGAGTAGTAGAAAGAGAAAACTTTATAAAATTAGAACTCAGACATAATTAATTTCTTGGTATTTCTACTTATGGTTAGGACAGCTCTACTGGAAAAGCATTTGCACCTAAAAATAGCCTCATTCCAACAAGTTTCTCTCTGGTTAAATTACAAGTTCTACAATATCATTGTTTTGATAAGGCAATAATTGCTGTTTTCTGACTTCCTTGGTTGGACTGAAGGGCATCACAATAATCCTTTCTTTTGTTTTTGCTTATATGTATGTGTTTGGAGGAGGGGAGTTATCACAACAGGGTAGATTTACCCAGGTAGAAAGGTGAGTTCTCTGCTTTGGCAAAATCCTCCAAATAGGAAATGCCTAAAGGCATGATGGGTGTTTCCCCCATTCCTCTCACGATGTTTCCAACCATCACAAATATCCACAGCAAGGACCCAGGCTCTTTTTCACATTCTGTGGATAAAACAAATAGTCAGAATGAATATTGTAGTCCCAACTATTAATGAAAACCTAGAGACAAAGAGCTGACCAATAGCTTGAGCTTTGGTGGGTAGGCCTGTCCTATTAAAAAAAGAGAATAAGATAAATAACTGGTCACAATACTTTTTTACTTCCTTTCTCTCCTTGAACTGGGATTTCTTCATCCCATAGTCTGCTTCAGATTCCACTGCTCTCTCCCACTTTGTCATGATGAGATTTCTCAGTGCAAACTCATTAACAAATGAAAACCAGATTTGTTAGCAACAACTGCTGCCTTTCTTAGTGAAAGCACTACTGACCACAGATGAAACTGGATCTCCTGTTTCTGTGACAGATTTCTGTCAGCAAACACAGCAAAGCAATCCACATGCAGATGGGGTCAAATTCAGTCCAGTTTTTGCTTCACGCAGGAAATGGACTCATGAATATCACAGTCTTGCTTATCCGTAGACTAATAGGGAAACAATCACCTTACCCAAGCATATTCATAAGCTTGAGGATCTGTGGGTTCTAATGTGCATATTGACTGGCTGTACATCATTTCAATGAGAGTTATTTATCTTTCTGTGTCTTTATTTTTGCATTTATAAAATAAGAAAATGCAGTATCTGAAATCTTCAAGTGAAAGGTTAATTCCAAGTGATGTTAGGTGTGCGCATTTCATTATTTCTTCTTGCAAAAATGCAAAAATTAATATCTTAACTGACATTCAGTCTTGGAAAGCTTGGAAGCTGCATCCATCACTAAATGGAGAGACAGAAAACTACAGCACAGAGCTATGGTTTGATGCCACTGCCCTCAGGCAGTGTTATAGCAGTGTGATTCAGCTTTAGCACACCCTGATGGAACTTCACCACAAAGTTTAACAATAAACTGTGGGGCTCAGGTCACCTAATTTTACCATCCACCAAACACCTGAATTTCCAGCAGTCAGAAGGCACACCCAAGAGGTGATCTGATCCACCCTACAGTACAGAGCATGAATGTCTGTCCTGGGGTGACTTTATGATTCTGGTATCCCCATCATCTCTCTTGCCCATTACAGCTCTGCAAGAGCTCTGTGCTCTCCTTTGCCCGGCTATGAAGGGAGTCTAAAGAGATGGCTCAGACTGAATGCTTCCCTCTGAGGTAGTTAAAGACCCAGAGATTAAACCCACCCTCAGCATGAGAATTTTGGTGTGTTCATTAAATTATTTCCTCTGAGCCCTTTCACTTCCCAGTAGTTCCTTTACATGTACATTGCTAGTGCACATACATGTTTCAGTCTCATACATAAGTTTTAGCCTAGTTTAAACTATTTTCTTTAGAGGGAAGATCTATGTTTTGGTTCTAGCTCTATTTCTCATTCTTTTATTTCCTATGTGATACAATATAAAAACCTCCTTGTGCCTCTTACCCATTGCTGAAATATGCTTCCCACCTCCTCGTGGTATCATAGGATTGCAAGTTAAAAAAAGGAATATTTGTGAGAACAACCTGCTGTTATGCTATCCCAAAGTGGACTGCCAGGTATGTTAATTGAACTGCCTGGATAATATGAAAACTGCATGAAAGAAATGTGCCACAGGCCAAAGAAACACAAAGGCCAGGAAATTTCCTGACCTCTACTTTCTAGAAATACTTTTCTTTCAAAAAATACTGATCAAAAGCAGAACCCTGAATGATTGCTAATATAAACAAAAACCTATTTGCTTAGACACTATAGACACAGGAAAAAATATTAAGAGACACAGGAAAAGTCATACCTGTTGATGATTCCTCTGTAGGCAAAGAGGAGTTTGGATTAACAAGGCATAGAGGCATCACTGAAACGTTTTCCCGTTGTGAGAAGCTGCTTTCAATACGATACCTGTTGGAATGAAAGGAAAGCAGGGACATGTCAATGAGATATTCATGAGAACCATTTTATTTGTCTGTACTGGAGTAATGGAGCTACCTATCAGAAGAGTGTGTAGCTGTAGAAAGAAGGGAATCCATGTCCAAAGTTAACTGAACAGAGGGCGCTGCCAAGGCTGTCAGAGCCATTCCATACTGGACACAAGATTGAAGGATCAAAAAAATACCTGATTGCTGATTAAAACCTACACAAGCTTCTATTATTATTTTTTTAAGCCAAGCAAAAAATAATTTAAAAGTAGTTGAAGAATCATTATGATCAGTGCAGGCCTTGCCAACACAGGTATGATCTGTCACCCAGGTTCCAGACCAAGAAATCTTTGAAAATCACCTTCTATTACTCATCCAAGCAGATAAAAACCTTGTGCAAAGTGACAGTATCACAGCCCACTCACTGCTAATTGGGGGGCAAAAGGATGAAGGCAAAGGCAAGGGAAGGTGGCCACCAGAGGGGTGGTTCTCCTCAGGAGGTGATGACTGGCTTTTGAAGCCATCTCAGGAGCAAAACCAAAGGAATTGCTCTGCAATGATCACATTGAATCCATGCTCAGCAGTGTCTCTCCCCATAGGCAACACACTCAGTGGAAGGATGTATGGGTTAATGCAAGCAAGGATCACAGAAGCTGCTGTGAGCTAAGCAAAACACTCACCTTCCAAACAGAAAATGAGGAAGTGATATCAAAAGACATCCAAAGGACAGAATTGTGCAGCCCAAAGCAATTATCCTGGGTCTGTGAAGCTTTGCTCCAAAGTAACTCACAAATGCTATCAGCAGCAAGTTACCTGTAAAGAGAACCTGGTTCACAATTCACAAACCAAGGCATCCCATCATCTTTGGAAGTGCAACACAAATTTGAGTGTATCTTGTAAGCTCAACTTCTGGTTTTTTTCTGATCTTGTAAAAAAGTGTCACTAGACAGGGATCTGCCCACATGGTGCAGTAATTCCCTGCTATAAATTATCTTTTTTTGGAAGAGTTACATCACACGAAGAGAACATGAGAATAAAAGGCAGAATGGAAAAGAGATCACAGTGAGTGCACCTTTATAAAGAAATTTCCCACTACTTTGCATAGAGATCAGGCCCAGGTCTGCAGAATAATAGCTGGTTTAGGAAGTTATTCCCCTAGGATACTTTATTTTTTTAATGTGTAGGGAAATACAGAAGTGTATACTGTAGTGTTTTTGTAGTGAAAATAATAAACACAAGAGGACAATAGTTTTTTAAAAAATTATTATTATATAATAA
>VWZU01012071.1:712-44088 GCA_013397095.1 Sterrhoptilus dennistouni | reverse complement strand
ATTATTATTTTAATAATATAATAATTTAATATTAATATCAGTTATTGTTTAAGAATAAAAAATACAGGTTTTTATACCTAGTACCATTTAAAAACAAAAATGTACTAAAAAATCTTCATTTTCCTCTCCTCCACTTTCACTTAGAATCAGTTGATTTTCTCCATTTATTGCTATGCAACTAAGAAAAGAATCAAGCCTCATGTTATGAATCAGGCCCTATAAAAATAGCAATTTAGTAATTGCACACCTACTAATTTTGTGATCTTTTTGTCAGAAGAACAAAATCATGTCTCTGAGTGACGAGCGTCATGCTCTGAAAGAAAATAATGTCTTTTTTTCTGTATAATTTCTAAACAGGTTGTATTGAACCAGTGGCTTGAATGACACTTCAAGATGTACATTTAAATTTATCACTGGACAATAAAACTTACTGACAGGCAAGGTAAGGGGCACTAAAAGTAGAACTGGAAAATTTCTTTGCAGGTACAGTCGTACAGGTACAGAACCTTAAAATATTATTGAGTTCAGGTAAGGATTCACAACCAATTTTAATTGAAAGGAATTGCAAAATGCTAAATATGACCTTAAATTCAAACAAAGTTTACACAGTTTTATTTTTTGTTTTCTCCAGCAAAATTCAGTACACATCTCATAAACTAGTTTCATTTTGTTAGTTGCTCTGTCACATCTTATGAGAGTGCAGAAATTAGCTGAATCAGTTTTTAAATCTAGATTTTTCCATTCAAGTGGTCCTATTCATTTCCAAGACATAAAATGGTCACATATCAGCTCCAAAGAATGACAGAATTGGTCACTCTTGTCACATACAGTAACTGAGAGCAAATGAGAGTCATTAACACATGCTCAGACCACATATTCCATTTTCAAAGAATCAGAAACATTAAAATGTAAGATTACCAATTTCAAAGCTTCCATTAATGATGCCCACTAAAGAAGCTGGGATATTAAATTGTTTCTCTATCTGTGTGTACATGCTGTTCATGTAAGCACCAGACATCGTTTTCCCAAGGAATGCAAGTGACAGTGCCAGCAGAAATACCTGGGAAGGGAAGAGAAGAACACATAAACCATTCAAAATTACATATTTATGGATATTCCATGGTTATTTCTCCCATTGAAGGTGTGCTTCCAGTTAAAAAAGTGACCAGTTCTGTTCCACTGATGTGTGTAAATCTCATAATCTATTCTTTTCTAGAGTTATGGCGTCACTAAGCAAACAAAACAAAACAAAGACTTTTTTTTTTTTAAAGAAAACCACTTTGCTCTTCACCTTCTCTAACTGACCAAGACTGTCTTCAGAAACCCCAAGTCCCAGCCAAGGCAGTTTCCCCAGCCAAGGCAGCCGTGTGCCTGCTGCAAGGTTGCCACCTGCAGGACCTTCCCACCCTCTGTTCATCTGAATGACAAATTGCTTGCAGAGCTAAGATTGTTTCCTTTGGCTGAATTACTCGATCCAGGATCTGCTCTCCCGTCTCAGCAGAGGTCATGAGGCCAGGACAAGTAATTTCAACCAAAAGGAGTATAAACACGACCTTTTTACAAGACAGTTACTAGCAACTGACAGTTAAAAAGTTAAAATTAATGAGTGTAGTAATATTCAAATCCTTTTAACTTTAAGCTTCTTTATAAACAGCATTTATGAAATCAATATTATTTTTAAATACATCTGCTGCAAAAGCTAAAAAGCAAAATAAATGTATTTGGGTATTTAATTACTATTTTTAAACAGCTATTTTACAAGATTTTCTAGCATTTCTTGACAACTTGAATTCCTATTCAAGATCAACAATTTTTACTGCCACATCTCAGCCAGTAAGGCTCATTGCACAGTTTTAAGAAGGAAGGGTAAATATGGTAGACTGGGGGGATTACACAAAGTCAGTGTTGGAGTTCAAAGCAGGAATCAATCAGTACCTCCAACACATCACAGAGTAAAGTTCAGGAGAGCAAAAACCAGCACAGTTGTTTACAAACTTTTTTAGGGCATTAAGGGTAAAAAAGAACAGCTTATCCAATCATTTAGTCTAGGCTGTAACTTCTACCAAAATACTGTAAATGCAAGTAATTACAGTTGTGTGCTCCTCCAAAATCATTAAAATATTTCTGTACCTGCAGCTTGGAAATGCAGCAGAATTTGTCCTCTGCATGTGGCTTCCCATGCTCCTTCATGTTGCCTTTTTTGATTGATGCTGATGTCTGTTTCTGAGTCTGTCAGCCATCCCATTACAGTGTGGAAAAAGATGAGAGAAAAGAACAAAATTTTTTGTCCCATGTTTGCAAAAATATTCTATTCCTTCTAAGAGATTTGATATTTTAGCATTTTCCTTAAATAATTGCAAACTGGATTGCAGCAGAGCCTACAAGCCAATGGATTTTATTCTAAATGAAGTAGCTTGCTTAGAATAAAGACATTACTTTTCTATTAAAATTAGAGGAAAACAAGATAAAACCAAAACCATCAGAATCAACCATTTAGAACCAACTCAGGTTCTAAATGGACACAGATCAGACTCCATTCTCTTTCCACTCCTAAGATTTTCCAAAATATTCCTCTTTATTCATCTGCCTAATTTTACTTATCTCCGTCTCAACTTGAAGATTAGAGCATTTCATAGTGCTAAGCTGCCTGCTTTCTTAACACTTTACACATATTCCAAAAATGTGTTCAAAGAAGGAGTGGTACATTCCAGGGTCTTGGATATACTCACCTGTAAAAGCCCCAGCACCTCTGAGGGTTGGCACAACGAATTAAACAGGTCTCATCCTAAGGACTCCCACAAAGACTCCATTAAATAAAGTTATGCAATACAGTTCCCTGCAGCCTGATGGAGTAAGCTGAAGAAAACCAGGGCAAGTAGGAGCCCTACCTGACAGGCAGGATGGATACAGGTAATTTCCTCTTTTTTTGTCTTGGATACACTTTCCTGCAGCACCTGCTCTGCTCTGTGTTTTCCACTTCATGGATCCAGGGCTGGGGGAGCAAGCTTGACAAACTCACCAATAGGACTCAATTGCATTTCAAATTCTTCAACTCGGCACCCTCCTGGTCAATCTCTTCAAACATTAATTTCTACAACAATGTTAATCCTCTCAAATGTGTTTCCTAACTAATTCCTAACTAACTTGATTCCTAGCAAATTCACAGGCATTAACTCCTTCTGTAGCTACCTTCTCACTTCCAGTTTTTAAAAGCATGATGCATTATTACAGCATTCCTGGAAATTCTTACAATTAATGTAGGTGGACAGCACTCAGACAGTTAACTACGATAGGTACAGAGTTTTTATTTCTGCTTTCATCACAGATACTTCCACAAACTGTGTTCAACCACAGGACTAAACTGTGCTGATAAAGTTGGGGGGATTTTTTTTTTTTGCAATTTGAAATTAAATTTATATCCCAGGGAATTGTTTATGCCTCAACTAAACACTGTTTTTCTCTGAAGCCCATCAGCAATATCAAAACATAACATCACTGCCCTATATCTGTCCTCTTCTAGGAGTTGGCAAAGAGATTCTTTCTCTTACTGTACCAGTCCCTGCATTTCACTATCACACACAGGGAACATCAGCTGCTAATTGCAGGCTTTCTCTTCTGATGCTACAAGATACCAGACAGCAACCTCTTTGTTACCATTTGATGGGGACAAATGACACAACACACTGATCCTCATGCAATTACAGGAGACAAAACAGCATTGTTTGCCTTTAATTATTCATACCTTCCCTCAGAACATAAATTATGATCCAGGAAAAAAAAAAGGCATTTCAATCAATTTTTTTTACTGGGAAGATTATTAAGATTATTAATTAATTAACAAAGTAGACAGAATTATTATTTCCGCCTCTGCTTCTTAAAATTACTTTCCCCAGCTTTATAATATTTTGTGGTCACATTTCATCAAATGTTACTGAAGCCAACACAGACTAACAGCCTGGATTATCAGAAAGACACAGATGCATAACTCACTCAGCTCAGGTGCATTCACACTACACTTTAAGTCCAGATTAGAATTTAAATTACCATTTCTGTTCCTAGAGATGAACCAAGTGTGCTCCCACTCCCTTCTCCCATCTACCTGCTCTCCATTGTACATTCCTCTTGTGTACCTTGTTTACTCTCTTGGGCACTTCAGACTCATCTGCAAACCTCTCTAGCTCAATAAACAGGCTGAAATATAGCTATATTAAAATACAGTTATATTAAAATAATTATGCAAAAGTTTATCCTTGGGTCCTTACTGACCTATCAGCTGTCATGTAAACATCTGCACCTGAACCCCACTCATAAGGCTGCAATGTTGGCTGAAATTAGTGGGAAGAGGGCAGTACAATTCCTCCCTCCACTTCTGCACTGAGTTGGTGAAGATTTATGGCAGGCTAGGAAGGTGGCAATGACACCACAACTGCCTCTTCCAGTCTTCTCCACCCTCTGACTAAATTTCCACGGGCAGACCAGTCACCAGAAGACACCCACTTTGCAGAGTGCACAAAGATTTCTCCCAGTGTGGGCAGCTCAAAGCAGCTGCAGGACACACAGCATCCTATGCAACCTGGGCTGGACAGGGCTGGCTTAAAACCAAAGCAGATCCTTCCTGTGTGGACTAAACCAAGCTTGTTTGGGGCAGCTGACAACAGCAGGCAGGCAGACACTGAAACATCCCTTTAGACTCATTTGTCCCAAACAAACCCAGCAATAGAAATCACATTTCACTCTAGCTAACTAATAAAAAGGAAAAAAAAGCATCCAAATATCTGGATTTAAAGTTGATGATGCAATGTTTTGCAAGTTGCCTTGCCTAAGTCCCCAAGAGGACGTGCTACTTTCAATGTAAAATTCATCTTCCATTTAGCTCAGCTTAGCCATACAGATAATCTGCCACATCTTTATTTTGTTTAGAGGGTTAAAAATCACAAAACATAACAATTCAGAAAGCAATTATGGTGTCAGGATTTTTAACTAATTTATTTTTCTGGTTGCAAAAAGCTTTTTGAAATCTTGTTTTACTAGGAACAGTTCAAACTGTTACTCAAATGTAATTACACTAATCTTAGACTGAGACAACGGAAAATATTCTCATGGCAAAACAATTAGGTACTTACAGTTTTGAAAAGGGTTCTGCAAGAAATCACTGATATGGCACACTTGAACTTTGACTTTAAATCTGCATTGTTGAAAATTAACCAAGTGTGGGGACAAACTTGGGCTTTTGCCAAATTGTTTCTGCTGTGGATTTAGAGTGTTTAGATGTGACAGACATGGACTAAGTTCCTGTTGTGGTTTGAAAGCAAAACGAATGAGAGGCTCCAAGTCAGAGATATAATTTAATAGGAAAAAAGGTAAAAAGATAAAAATAAAATAAAATAAATGCAATAACACAAAGGATCACTGACAGAGTCAGAATACAACCTGAGCAGGATGGTGGAAGCAGTCCAGGTGAAGTGCTCTTCCTGAAGCAGTGATCCTGTAGAAAGGTCTGGGAGCTCTGGTCCTCTGAGAATCCAGTGGGTAAGTGCCACTTGCACTGTCCCACATACCAGCTTATACCCAGGTGAGAATGCTTGGCTCCTCCCCCTGGGCAGAGCATCTCACAATAGCATGAGAAGTGTGAAGTGGGTCCTTGATGGCCCATTAAACAGAGATAACCCCTGGAGGGGGTTACCTGTGACTCATGGGCCAGGCGTTGATGGGCCATTAGCAGAAGACACCCCAAAGGCCATTAGCAGAAGAGGCAGGGGGCTTGGGAAAACACTAGCCCACCTGGGTTCAACAGTTCATTAAAAGGGTGATAGAATAAATTCTTTGTGTACATCCTACACTGCAATCCAGGACAGTTCCTAGAGGGAAAATTAAGCCCACCTCTTTCTTTTCCCTGACAAAAAAAAATCTGTCAGGTCTCTGAGCATGAAGTACTGACACTCCTGCCCACTGTAAACATCCAGAGAGCACCCACAAGCAAGAAAGGAACTCCAGGAGTGCAGGTAAGTGTGTAAATTTACAGGCTGGGTGGATTTCTAGGAAAGGTGACACAGGGTCAGAAGGGAAGAGAGGAATGAGATTATGTTACTGATTACTGAATGTTAAAAAATAAGACAGTAATTTGACCAAGCATAAATAGTTCACATGACAGGAAGAGGTGATTTGGCTTCAATTAAGTCCATTAGACATCACATCTAAGAATCAATAGATACACCTTCAAGTCTTGGTTTCATTGTGACCTTAAATCTCTTGTAGACACTTGTGTTTGTCCCCCTCACAGAGAGAACTACTAATTCCAAAACTCCTAAATGCTTTCTGCAAAATATGTGGTGAGGGTGGGATTGGGATCCATGAAAGCCTGAATTTCTGAATTTTTGGTATCTTCTCAGTTCTCAAACTCTCAAGTAAAAGGCTCTTTACATGCTTCTAATATGTGAAAAGCCTTATCCTTCCTCAGAAAATACACATTTTGTTAGAGCTATAGCACTGCTTTCTGTTTTCTCTTCCTAATGGTCTCCAAATCACACCTGATATCTGCCTGCACTGGAATTTGGCTTATGTATCTTAACAAGAAATAGAAAGTATGTTTCCACCTTTGATCCTCTAACAAGTATGTGAGGTAAATTCTTATTACCCCCTAAGGTGTTTCAAAAGTTTTCTTGCGTTTTATATTTTCTACATTACTCACTGCTGCTTTTAAGAAATTAAAAAATCCTCTGACAAGATAGTAAGACAAAAAAAACCTATGGTCTGAGCTGTGGGGATACTGTCCACTGAAATAAACAAAAGGAGGAAATAAAAGCCATTGTCCTGGAGTTTAATTATAATAAATTTAATAATATTTATGGTGAATTTAATTATAATAAATTTAATTATATTGATGGTTATTAAATAAATAACCATTAAATAAACTTCGCTGACATTAAAAAAAAACCCCAAACATAGTAACATCACATATAGGACTGTGTAATTCTACAGTCTCTGTAACATTATTTTGTTCAACAATAATTTTAGCTCAAGGCAAGTAAAGTTGAAGATTCATACCTAACAAAGGAATTACAAAAAATGAAAATCAAAATTTCCAGTCAAATGAACACCATCTGATAGTAGGTACTTAAAAATTTCTTTTGAATACTTATCTCCATGGCAGAAAAATTAACCCAGGTCTTATTTTAAGGGGCAGTTTAAGTGATTTATATTTGGCAACAGGTACAAATTAAATACCTCTCCAAGAAGAGAAGAGTAGATACGTGAAGTTATCATATGCTCATAAATGCACAGTTTATTATTCAGTAATTTATGTAAAATTCAATATATAGGGAATTCAGCTTTTTTTTTTAATTGTGATTAATTCATGGGTAATAAAGCATTACAGAGAGTCTTTGACATCTTAGCATACAGAATTTCCATCTTTTCCATGGGATTTCTGCTAAAGGCCATATTCTATATTCCCACTAAGTTCATCTCTTCCTGCATTATCAATCTTCTGTTTGAGAAACTGAGAGACCACAAGTATTTCTTCCTGCCTGGAGAGGTTTTGTTTGAGAGGTAGCTCTAATCATTCAAATGCTTAATTATAAGGAATATACCAGGAGAACATTGAGTATTTGTACAGAATCAGGTATAACCTATTCTTAGCAAGGAGTTGTGTTGAAGATCCTCATCCAGAGTCTCACAATAGGCATTAGAGTCAGATATTTCCAGAGAGTAATTTATCCCATTTTAAGACAGCTGTCTAAAATAAGTGGGAGGGAGAACCTCTCTGGAGGTGGTTCTTTCTTCCCTTTGATTTGGAAATCTCAAGAGCTTAGCTTAGTCTGGATAACTAATTTTTATACAGATAAATATCAGGTCAGCTGACACCTGTTCTGGTTATCTCTCTTTATGTCATCCTAGATCTACTCATTTTGGCCAAGGAACAAAACTCCTGTCAGCCAGCATCTCCCAGCCTAAGGTCAGGACCCACTTACAGCTGCTTGTGCAAACTCACAGGAAATTCAAATGGATAAGCCATGTTCTAATGGAAATCAGCAGAAGTTCTTAGGGAAAAAAGCAGAGTACAATTATTGGTCCTAGTCTAGATGTTATATCTCATGATGATTTAACTACCAAAAACAAAGAAGACATTTCTGCCCTCACTCTAAACACAACACATTATCTTAAAACCACAAAGGACCAAGTAGCTCTTTCCCAGCACTGTGGTTGTAATCCACGAAAAGCTGGGAATGTGAGCTATATCTCCACAGAACTGCAGCACCCATGGGTTGCACATCCCATAGGACATGGCATGGCAAACCAGATAAGGATATCATGACACAGAGTAGGTCCATCCTTGTTTTCCCTATCAGTTCAGAGCTGGATTCAGGGCAATGTTTAAAACCATTTTGTTTTTCAGAATTATCTGCTGAGATCTACTTCTCTGGCAGTGCAGAGCTGTGATAGCTGAATAGCCATGTACCTACCAGTCAAATGGAGGTTAACAGGGAGAATTTCTTAAAAGGACAACACAGAATTTGCTTCTCAGGGTTATGTCCTGACCTGGGTACACACTCCAAAAGCTTTACTGCAGACTTCAACCTTTGAACAGACCAGCAGAACTGAGCATAGGAACTCACAACAAAGACCCTTTCACAGTATTTTCACTCCTTTCACCTGCTGGTAGGGGTTCCAGCATCTGCATAAATGGAAAAAAAAAAATCCTCCTCAAGATATTTTGGGAACCTACTTTCTCAAAGGAAAGAGAAGAAGGATGCAAAATAAAGAAAGATACAATAATTTAACTGATTTTCCATTAATCAAAAATGCATTTATATAAGCAGTGTTTATACCAAACTAAGGTAATCAAGAGGAGCCACAAGGTCTCATTGTAGTGACTAGTGGAGAGACTCAGAGGTAAGACCCCGATCTATTCAAACCAGGTAGAAAAGCATCCATCTGCATTTAATAAAAAAGTAGGGTGATGTTTACCCCTGTATGTCCAGAAACACAGACAGGCACAAATATTTCTGCCCATTTTGAGTCTCAATTAAGATTTACTTTGACCATCCAGTAAAATGTCCTTTCACCTCAATAGAGTTCATGCCAGCTACAGGGTACATAAAAATTCAGATCTATATTCTGTCCTCAACTCTGCCATCAACTCTACTCATCTCTTTCAATTCATGATTGCCTCTTTTTTTTTTTTTTCCCATGCAACACAAGAACAATAAACAGACTTTTCTAGAAAGCATTCAGACCCATACTTTGGAGATAATACTGCATAGGTGCAAAAAATGATTCCTGTCTGTTTTCATAACTAGTTATTTATTTAAACCCGTGATACTGTCATAACAGTTTCAGCCTTAAGAAAGCAGTTTAGCACATTGATTTGCTCTTGTGTGGATTTGGGGGCTTTGCTTTTGTTTTGGCAAAGAATATTCATGCCTTCTAGCCTTGCTAGAATTTATGAAATTTATGAAGACATAAAATTCTTTATTCTCCATAACATTTGCTGCAAGTCTGGAAGACGTTCTGTTGTACAAACTTCTGGTTTTAAATGTTAGAAAACATGAATGTTTCAATTGTCAAAACAGCTGTTCAGAATGTTGAAAAGCTAATTATATACTTTTGGGCAGTATTTCCTAGTTAAAGAACAAAGGGATTTGTTGTGTGATCAGGTCGTCAGCTTTCCACTAACGAGGCAAATTGTCTCAAGGAAAATACTTCTAGAAAAGTTAAAGGAACAAATGTACTGCAGGTTGACTGGCAGTTCAAAGTCTCTCTGGAGTCTTTTCCTCTGGAAAAAAATGACATTACCTATGATTCATCAATCAGTGGTTTATGTAACCTGATAGCATTTCACTTTCACTATCCATCAAGTCCACAAGGTTTTTGGTGTGTGACAATATGCTTTGTGTGCATAGATATCATCAGGCTAGATGGGTAAAGGTGATGCTTCTGGCCTTTCTAGGTGCACTTTACTCAGCTCAGTCCTAAAAGTTGTGAAACATCTGAGTGGAAGGCCCAGGATCTTTTGGGAATCAGGCACATAGCTAGGCATGGACCTGTGAGCACAGCTTTCTAGCTACAAACATCTCACTTTTAAAACATGGGAAATTTTCATAGCACCCCCTGAAATAGACACTCTTTCTCAGAAAGATTAAAGTTGCATGAAATATACATCCTCTTTCAGCAGTGAAAACTAAAGTACTGACTTCAAATAACAGTGTAGCTTTAGAGAGTTTCTAATGAAAAAATCCCACCTCTATGGTGATAACTTCTGTGGTTTTTCAACAGTGGCTTTTTTAACTCCTACAAATTGTTATGGGTATTATAAAAGGCAGCAGGATGATATATGACTTAAAGCAGTGGGCTGTAGTGATCCATAACACCATGAAGATTATGCCTGCTTATGACAACATCCAAAAAAATAGATTAAGATTGTGTTAACCCCTCATTTACATGAAGTGGTATGAAAAGTTCTGTTGACATGAAATCATATATGACATTGCCAAACTTGCTCCTTTTAAATACAATACCACTAAGCATGAACACAATTCCAATGAGCATGTGGGAATGAGATAGATCTCTAAAATGAAAAGAGCCATTTGCAGCCCATGGGAATACCATGAAAACTGACAAAACCAAGCCTACAGTCACTAGGATCATAATCACTAGCCAGAAATGTGGATATGTGTAGGAGTCCTGCAAACCAATAAAAATAATCATAATAAAAAAGACTACCTATGCAGACAGTAATTTATGTAACAGAAAATGCTCCAAAATCAAAAGCAGAATTCAAGATACCCATTCTAAATTTACAGTAGATATTCAACACCTATGGATTTTAAAGACATTTGAACTCTGTGCCTCTCTGCTGCTCTGCACAAGGCTCTTTTCTCAATCAAATGCCTTCATAGGGTGATTTTTCAACTTTTTCTCACTGAAATTTTATCATTAATTGGCACAATATGTGTTAATATGAAATTATTTCAATATGTTAGTGACTGAAAAGTTCCAAAGCCTCATTTTCCCCCCCTTCAATTTTCCACTGGGTGTTTGGCTCAATAACTATTTATTGCAAAAAAAACACCATCTTTTTTGGACTAGCCATGTCACTTGTAGCTCCTAAATTATTTGTGAGAGCTCACATTTAAGTACTGACTTTTTCACACCATTCCTGAATTCTGCTATCAAGGATGAGCTCAGCCAAAAGTGGATTTGCTGATAAATGGAAGGAAACAGCAATATTTGGTGTAAAAGACACTACCAAAACAGACCAAAAATCCACTAAATACATGCTGAACTTCTAATGCTTTTTTAATGACTTCTTATAGTAGAAAGAGAGTTTTGTGCACTTATTCATGTTCCTTGTGCTCATCAAAGTCTTTTCTCATCTCCAAGCAATATGAAAAGGTCAGGTCTTGCACTCACACACACAATGATTCAAGCATACTGTAAATTCAGCCCTACTACACCTTTTTTCAAAGAAGGGCTACCTTATTTTGCAGCTACGTGTGATGACACACCATAAATAAAGTTAATTAATGTTTCATGGTATTGTCAACGTAAATTCTCCTATGTAAGCTCGTAGACTGCATCTACCCCTGGTGAAAAATTATTATGAACATGACTGATTCTCAGTTCAGCACAAGCCTCCTTGTTAAACAGCAGGGAAAATGCCACTATTAATAGCAGAACTGTCAAGACAGCATCATCTAGAAGACTCAGAGTGTTACAAGACAAAGCCAGATTGTCATTCTCTTGCAGGAGTTTGCAGAGGGAAAAAAAATCTGATTTTTTAAAGTGGGATAGTTTAAAAGAAAACTTAGTTAAAACTTATGCACTCTATCAGGTATGAAGGGCTGACATGAATCGGTGTAGAATTCTTTTGAGAACCAGCAGTTTCTCTAAGAGGTGACTGATTAAATTTCCTTTGTATTTACCCATGATTCACCTGCAGTGGAATAAGCCTGGGGAGCAAGGAGTATGGTTCCTGGTCTCACTGCATCTTCCCCAGATGTCTGTGCTCTTTACAAAATATGCTGGGGTGGGGAAGAAGGGGTGGAGAGTTCTCACAATTACACTCACTAAATCAGAAACAGCATTTCCACACATGCCTAATTCCTCTCTTTTTTCCCTAACAGGAGCATTTAGGGAGACTTCATTCTGTCATTCAATAGCTTAAGGGTGGTCTAATTGAGGTCTTCCAGTACCTGAAGGGAGCCTACAAGAAAGATGGAGAGAGACTATTTACAAAAGTATGAACTGACAGGAATGGCTTCAAACTGCCAGGAGTAGGTTTAGGTGGGATATAAGGAAGAAATTGTTTTCTGTGAGGGTGGTGAGGCCCTGGCACAGGCTGCCCAGAGAAGCTGTGTCTGCCCCATCCCTGGAAGTGTCCAAGGCCAGGATGGATGGGGCTCTGAGATATGTGGTCTAGCCAAAACGTGTCCCTTCCCATGGCAGGGGGTTGGAACTGGATGATGTTTAATGTCTCTTCCAGTCCAGGCCATTCTATGACTCTATAGTTCAATATAGTTACCCTGCCCTTCCTTCCAGCAAGGCTTTTTGTTCTGTTTTGGAGTACACAGGGATACAACACGTGTCAGAGAACCCCCTGTAATAGTGGCAGTTATACATTCCAGCCATATCTTTGAGAACTGAATACCTTTTTTGTAAATTAATTGCTATATAAAGTGACTGAAGAGATTTAGCACAGCAGGAAGCAATGGATGATTTAGTTTACGAGAAAGGAAGAACAGTATTTCTATTCCATATTCATGTTTACCATTAGCACTGTTTAGAGCCCTTGAGAGTGAGACTGGTAAGCAGAAGGGAGTCCTGCTTTTGCTTTTAACTTCTGGAAACAGGTTGCAGGAGAGATAGGGGAAAATAAAATCAAAAAAGTTAAACCTTCTGTTGTATTCAAAGGTAAATTGTTGGATGAAACTCAAACTCTATAAATTGTAAGTAAGAATAGCACTAGGAACCATAACTCACCAACCACTGGGCTCTCAGTTCTGACTTTTCTGATCAAAACAAGGAGTTTATTTCTCCTGCTTGAGGGATTCCCAGCTATAGGCACTGATTCAGCACCAGCTGCTGAGCTCATTCTCAGAGCAATCATTAGCAATAATCCTTTCAGGCTACATCACTGTTCTGTCAGTGGCGTGAGCTGAGTAACAAAATACGTCATAAAAGTTGGTTTAAAATACTGTTGACAACCCAAATTACTTCTTTTCATTTGCTCATCAATTCCATAGATGGACACTGTTTATTTCTGAATCATCTTTTTTTTTTCACTAGGGGAGAAATTATTAACTTTCCACCTCTTACCTCTCAGCTACTTCTTACATATTTCTTCCTCAGGATTAACATCAGTTTTGGGATCAACAGGAACAGCTCTCTGTATTTTTATCAGCACTGAAATGGCCCATGTGCAACAGGGGTAACAAAGAAAGCTGTGCTAGCAAAAGCATATTTGATAAAACGCTATTTGAACAAAGCATTTGCACAGAGCTCAAGTGCTAACAGTAGAAAATTACAACTCCACACACACCAGAAGTACAAACTTTGTGGTATTCAACAACATAGCACCAAGCAAGAATCACTGGGAAGAAAGCATTACAGCCAAAAAATTCAGACTTTGCTATCTGAATGTATAAATTTAGGGAAAAATCAAGGTTCCTAATCATAGTTGTCTAGACTGATTTTATGCTCCCTCTCATGTTCCATATAGTTTTTAGTTGTTACTGTAGTGTCCTGATAGCCAGGTTCATGAATGTCAATCCTGGATATTTTAGGACATCTAAAATGACAGCAGAAAACCTGATTTACTCCTCTAATTTCAGATTTGGCCATAAAGGGTACTTGGTACTTTTTCAGAGGTGCTGATACTATCAATGAAACCTCCTTTATATGCTTTACTTTTGGTTGCAGCTTAATTTAAAAGGAATGCAGGTCTGCTAAAATTGCTATAAACACGAAACAATTGCATTAAACATTGTGCTCAACTCATGTAACAGCCACAAGCTGTGACACATACACCATTCTGTGTCATTACTGGGAATGTTTACACTGATGGATGTTAATGCTGCTGCTGTTCTAATTGCTGGTTTATTCAAAAAATTGAAATAATCCCATTGCAAGTTAATGACTAGACCTTTCCTTTTTTCCATTTCGATACAACAGGCCAATTAATCCATGAGTTATTCACACACTTCTAGTTCCTGGTAACTGGGCAACAGTGTAATTTACTGGAGACATCTGCCTCACACAGCTGCACAGCACCTGGGGATGTGCCTGCACCAGGTAATGTGGCCCTGACACTCACAAATGGCAGAGACTCATCCATTACCAAGAGTCTTAACGTGTCTTATTAACATTATTAAGCTCAGAGGTTGAAAAGCAGCCATTAAAAGTGGAAACCAGCTGCCCAGCAGGTGCCAAGAACAGCCTAGAAAAAGGTAAATGTGAGAAAGAGAGGGACAACCCTTTAATCTCAGGCACTGAGCACATAAGAGGGTTGGAGGACCCCTATGGAATTAATTTCATTTGCATTTAGACACCCACAGTGTAAACATCTGCACCTGAGCAAGTCACCCAAGGCTGCTTTTGTAGGCAGAAAGGAGAAACAGGCACAGAAATAAAATCATGTTTTAGACTTCTGCATTAGAAACAGGCACTAGGATGGTCTCTCTGTTCACGCCACATTTAGTGATACAAATGCCACTCCCTAGGACATGAAAGCAGCAGACACTTGAGACAAGACTGTTTCCCTGTTCCTCTGCTGCCAGCGCATCCCAGCGCAGAGCAGAGTCAGCATTTTGCAGTTCTAGACATGGTGTAGGCAGTTTCCAGAGGGAATCCAGGAACTGGGAAAACATGTCTTCTGGATTGTTTTTAAACCTCAGCTCTGGTGTCACCTAACCCTCTTATAGGCACAATTCTTTAAACAAGTCTTCGCCTAAAGACTTAAACACCAGTACCAATATCGAAAATTACCATGTAACTACCCAGAACAGAATTGATGAAAGATTTCTTTGATGGGAATACTTGATTTTCTTTTTCCTTAGGCTTATAAAAGTTGTCATGCACAGGAATAAAGGGTTTTCTCTAAGATCAAGGTTAAAGAATTTTGTCAGTGGTAAAAACAGTGTTCCAACCACCACTAAATCACATGAACTACAAAGTATTTAGTGCCAGTATCTTGAAATTTGAGTTATGAATTGTTCTGCTGTCAAAGAGATTCCACAATTTAATATTCCATTCCTGTTTGTGTAGGAAAACACTACTCCTGCTTAAGAGAGCCTGCAAGAGGAGCTGCAAAACCTTAATTTTGTTAACTTTACATGTGACTAATTGCTGGATAGACTTCCTGCTAACTCTGCCAAGATGCTGTGTGGCTTAGGAGGCTGGCAATGCTCCTGGGACATCATGAGCCTACTTTCATTTCTACAATGCACTCAAGAAGCAGCCTTTCTCTTCTTCTCTCAAGGCATTAGTGGCTCTCCCCCAGTCTACTTGCAGGATAGCTGCAAGTAGAATTTGGGATCCATATTTATTTGAAATTTGGTATTTAATTTTATTTCTCTCAACCCATAGCTTGATTCCAGTTTGATACAGAAACCACTCACTCAGATGCCTTAAAAGATAAGAGATTCTGAGTAATTATCTCAGTCTTTAAAAATCATAAACACACACTGATCTATCCATTGCTTTTAAGGGTTTGAAACAATATCTCTCACACAGGCTGAGCATAAAGACCACTGCTGAGTGCCAGTGGCACATGGATCTCTTTCCACCCAGGAAAAAGCACACTAAGGCATTTTCAAGTTCAATATCCAAGCAGTGAAGGATGGCTGATGTCAATCCCCAGCCAGAGTATCTGTATAATTGTTTTTCAGCACAATACTTTCTCTGTAAAATGGGTTTAATCCTGCCTTAATTTTGGAGGAGCAAAATTGCCACAGTGAAAGTAACACCAGAATGTAATTTCATCATAGTCAAATTCTAGAGTGAGTCTTTGGAGAGAGAAACTTGTTTCAGACGTTGCACAGAACTTACTGTCATGGTGAAGATAAAATACTGTACTTACTTCTCTTACATTGGGGCTGTCCATCCAGAGGGGGAATAACAGGAACCTGGTGAAAAGAAGAATATGATCATATTAAAAACAGAGAGAAAAATATCCAGCAGTAGCAACACTTAAAAAAAAAAAAGGGAAAAAAAAAAAAAAAAAAAAAAGAAAAAATAAAAAAACCCCTACAACACACAAAACTCCCAAAGTAACATCTACAACAATCAGCAGAACATTTTGTCACTTTCTAGAGTCTTATTTGCAGACTGTTGTAATCAAGTTAAGAAGCTACTATCCCAGCTAAATATCCCTTCTGTATTCACCTCAAGTAGTACAGATGCCTGGAGTGAGCCAACACTGGAACTTGAGCCATTGCAATGAAAATCTGGTACTACAGACTAAACCAACAAAGAAGGGGGTTTCCAGTTAAGGCAATGGACTTGGCACTGAAGCAGTTCTGATCTAATTCATGTTCTTGGGGATAGAAAAGATGCACGTGGTAACTTCTTATCACAGAGAACTTTTGCTCAGCTTTTGTGCCAAAACCTTGACCTTTATAAATAATTAAAAGACCCGTTTTCCAAAGGCAATGGGGTACCTTGCAGAAACTAAGGAGACGGGGGGTGGAAAAAAGTCACTTGCCCAATTTCTACTGAAATCAGAGGTAAATTGTTCTAATCTGTATCCTTGGAAATCTGAAATTAGGCATTTTGTTAACACTGGATTTAGTCTATCAAAAACTGCACATTTTTTCCCTGAACCATACTCAATGCATACTAGAGAAATAAATTTGCACAGGTAGTTTCATTCTGACATTTCCTGGCTTTTTAATCCTAGTCTTTGCCTTCTGGAAATTACTAATTGACTCAATTTCACACATGACAAATCCACCTGTGTTAGTAAAATATGAGATTTTACATTCATAGTGACAGAATTTTCATTCACATTTAGACTTGACTGAAAAATGTACATGATTTCTACCGTGTTACCCTGAATGAGAACTCTATCTGTCAATTTAAGTAACTTTCACTCTTTTCTTATTTGTCATACAGCTTTTATCCCTTCAGACACCTTTTCTTTCTGATCTATATTCTACAGCAAACCTCCACAACTTTAACTTTCCCATCTTTTCTGAGATATGTTTTCCTGTGTTTCAATTACCAGTGGCCTGGCGTTTCATTTGCTCTGGCTTTCCTTGTAACTTTTGTTACCTTATTTAGCCCTCGAAAACACCCACAGGGAATATTACCTCAGCAGCTTATCAGAGCTGCAAAAATTGAGGCTACATTTCTGATGTGCAGCATGCTATTGCAGCACCTTCACCAGGGCATTCTGCATACACCAGGTGAATATTTACTGATGTACTAGGGCAATAATGACCCACCTGCCTCTGCTCCTCTCTGGGGCACTTTCTGTCTATAGGGATTGGAATTAATGACAGTCCCTCTGTGCTGCTGCCTGATGTCAGAGCTGAGAAAGGTGTCAAGGATATATAAGAGCCGTATTACCTGCCAGAAGGGAAGAGGGAAAAGGATACTCCCGAGCTAGATGCAAGTGTGGAATTGTTGCATGCACACTTCTTGCTAACCAAGAGAGCTTGCTGGCTTCTCCAGTTAGATCCCTGACCACAAAAAGGTAAATAATTTCCCTTTTTTCTTACTTTGCTTGCAGTGCAACGGATGTGCTTTAGAAAAGCACAATATCCCCTATTATTAATCAGGAGCATTTTTCAGGAAAAGGCTAAGACAACTTTAAAGTAAACTGGATTGGGGACCAGAATTTGAGACCGGGATATGTCAGGAAATACAAACCAGAGATAAGGGATAGGATTGAAACTACTGGATGGAAAATGAGCATTTACTGCTGAGAGATATATTTCTGAAACTGAATTGTGTCACTAAACTTGAGGGGATCATTTTTTTCACTCTAGCCTGTGAAAAAGACTAGCTGCTCTTGATTTAGGACAGAATGGGCATCAGGGGTAGGATATGCTGAAGAGTATTTGGGTTAGCCATCAGTTTTGAATCATTATTCTTTTCAGACAGTTTGGAAGGAAAGATGTGCAACCTAAAGCTGTCAGTTTTCTTCATTGCACTTTCTGTCACTCTGAGCTGTTTGGAAACTACACCTATTGAGAGGTGAGTAAAATAATCATATTTATTTCTTTTTAGGGAAAAAAGGTGTTCAGATTATTGCATGAGTTGCTTTTGTTTTCATGTCTCAAACAATACAAAAATAGAGTTATTCAAGCTCACTATTTTATTGTTGTTCAAAGATTACTGTCTGTGGCTGATGATCTATCTGATGGCACTTCCAAGAGACAAGGATGGATGTTGCCTGTAATGTCACAGAATACACTCTCAGGACTCAGTGAGGAAATGCCAGAACAACCAGCAGCAAAGACAAAAAGGTATTGATTTTCCGTGTTTCTTCCAGCCATACCAGATTGAATCATGAGGCAAACTTTGTTCCAGTGATATCCTGCTACTTGAGACACTTCATTTCTGCTGTTTTTTTCCTCAAAAAAGGAGGCTAAAATATCCTTCCACTAAACACAGCTTTCTTGTAAGCATAAAGATCAGCTTTTCTGTAACATAAAGATCAAAGCATTCAGGGTAGATAGTGAAATCCAGGGACAAAGTTGCAAATCGTTTAATTACTTTACACTACTTTACACAATTATAACACTTCATTAACTACAAAGGCTGGGAATACTATTACCTTGAGAAGAAAGATATATTTTGCACGTGCCTTCCTTTTTAAAAAACTTGTCAGATTTCCAAGCCTGAAGGGGAAAAAAAAAAGAAAGCATACCCTTCTTAATAATACTACTGCTCTGCTAGAATGGAATTATTTTATAGCATAAATGCTTTCAGTAATTAAGCAATTTTTAATCACAGAATTAAATATTAATTTAATCACTGGAAGAAGGAAACAAAAAAATTTGTTCTGATAGGATTTCACTTGTCTGAAATACATTCTCATTTATAAATTCAATTTCAGGAAAAATTTTAACAAATAAAAAACATTTCAAGATTTATTTGCAATTTGTACTAAAAGATAAGCAGCACCGAAATATTCTATTTTTCACAGAATCATCAAGGTTGGAAGAGACCTTCAAGTTCACCTATTTTTTTCGGGCTTTTGAGTGAATTTCTTTCAATGGCAATTCTATTATGGATTAATTCAGTAAATACATATGCATATATAGTTGCCTGTTCTTCTCTCTTTGAATATGTATTTTAAAAATACTATTACATGACAATTTTTGTACCTTCCAAACAGAGATGTACCTTTATAACAGAGATGAAGTTCTCACTTTGTTACAGCTATCACTTTAAAAAAATACAACCCCCCCCCCCCCCCCCCGAAAAAAAAAAAAAAGAAATTGTAACACTCCAACACAAGGCATCACCTTTCGGAGTGTGGTGTGCCTTATCTGTTTTTCTGGGACCTAGAACCAGATGTCACTGGTTGAATTGTCTCCTGGCACTACATATCCACTGAAAGGCTACTGTCCACACGGCTGAAAGGGATGGTGGGTTCAGCCAGGCTAGACATGAGACAGAAACCCAGCAGCTTCCTGTAAAAGGGCTGGAGTTTTAAACTTGGGTTTTAGGGCCTGATTTTGTAGCTTTAGTGGAAAATAGAATTCTGTCTTCACAAACAAAGCAGGATCTATCTCTGTGAGAACCAGTTGCTGTCTGAACCTCATATGTTAAGGACTTAAAACCAATAGAAATACCCATAGAAGTCAATGAGAGGTTATATAAAGCCCTATCCAACAATTTTCTTTTAATGTAATTACACATTTAAAATATTAATTGTTTAAAAATTGCTGCATATCTACTAATGAAGAACCAGTAAAATACAGACATTCCTCTTACAACTGCTATTCCATTGGATTCTTGGATCAATACAAATAACTTCAAAATGTTACATGACATTTTAGATTATAGATTTATTAATCAGTAAACAAAGGAACATATTGGTAACTGCTCAGAGTTTAATACTGGGGTGTTGTTGCTCTTCACAGTAAATTTTAGCTACAAGCTGGTGTTTAACTCATGCCATATCAGCATGAAGAAGTCCAAGAAAATAAGCAATAACTCAGTAGGCAATCTCAGCAAGTATTTCTGTCTGAAGGAACAACACAGTAGTCTAAGAAACCAATTTGAAAACTCAAGCTCTCTCAAGCTAAGCATTTTATTGTGATTTTAAAAAAACTCCTCATGCTACATAAGTTTTACATGGAGCTCTGTAAATGTTTGGGTTTTTTTAAGAAACATTGATGATACTTTAGAATCATCAAGGATGCAAGGAAGAAATGGATTCTTCCTTGGACACTCTTTAAAGTATCATTCAGCAAAAGATTCTCTCTCACCACAACACAACTTTCAAGCTGCTGCTGTTTCCAAAAAGATGTGGCAGTTTCTCAGTAGATGAAACCTCTGTTTAGTCAGAGCTAAGTGGCAGAGAGACAGAGCTAAAGACCATCCTAAGTGGGACTGAAGCTGGCAGAATTTGTCAAAGCCTGCTACCTCTCATGGTATGTGGTGCAGAAGGGAGAAAGAGTCTTGGGATTTAATCCACTTGGTGTGGACTGGAATATTACCACTCACTTCAGTGAGAGCAGGATATGATTCTGTGGAAACACGAGAACTAAATGGATGTTAGTGATCATCATTCTGTTAGTAATCCTCATGATATCAGCAAGAGCTCTAAATAGATCTAGAAGTTCAGCTGAAATTTAAACATTTAGTCATTGTTTTCACTTAGTGTCTTACCTATACTATCATTACAGGCTTTCTAGGTGTCATAAACTGCTGTGCAGGATATCAATAAAAACGACATATGACTGTTCAGGTCTCTGCATTTGAATAACCCCCATCATTAAAACTGATAATAGTACCCAGCACAAGGAATTTTTTTCAGGCACAAAGTAGGTGGTGGGAAGATTCTAACCTTCCCGTATTTGTGCACATATTCAAAGAACTCCCACGTTAGCAGAGCTCAAATGACTATGAGCAGTGGCACGCTCAATTGCTCATCGTTTGACTTAATCCTGGCTCTCTCTCTGTCTTTGTCCCACCTTGGCAGCCACCAACTGGAGAAGAGGAAATGCAACACGGCCACGTGTGTGACGCAGCGCTTGGCCGATTTCCTGGTGCGCTCCAGCAGCAGCATTGGGGCTGTTTACCCTCCTACAAACGTGGGCTCCAACACCTATGGGAAGAGGGACACAGAGGGGCTACTGAGCAGAGAACCCCAAAGCCATGCACAGCTTTAGGGTGTGGAGATGGCTGCTGGCACTAGAAGCTCAGTTTTTAATGTATCAACAACCTCTTGGTCGTTTATTACTTGTACAGTCTTACCAGTGCCTTGTTTTCTGTGTGTGTGTGTGGGTATGTGATTTATGTTCATCACTCCACTATGCATGTACAATGACATGCATAGGCTGTTCTTTCAACTCCATTAAGAGCTCCAGAAACCTGCTTGTCAAATTCCTTTGTAAAAATCCGTCGTGATAATAAATGGAAAAGTAATTGCAACAAGGTTTTTTTAATTATTATTATTATTATTAAAAGGATGAAAAAGATAACCCATGATGTGTATGTCTTTATAGTCAGTTTGGTAAGAGAAAGAAATCACCTAAATTAAAGAACAACAAACATTAAAATGCTAGCAGAAGTGATGTCCTAATGAAAGTAAAACAGAAGAATCTTCTGGTTTTGAAACATCTACAGCATCTTGTTTTGCACAGCTGAAGGAACTACCAGATGAGAAAAGATGCTGCATTTTGCACCATAATCATACAACTGTGCTGTTAAATGACTGGTCTGTTTCCGCTATAACGTACAACAAGCAAGGAAAAGTGGTCTTGCAGCACAGACTTCTGTGCCTACTGAGCAGGAGATTTTAAGGATTTGCAGTCCTTATTTTAAGATGGTACCAGTAAAACGTAAGCATAATGAGTGTAAGTGCTTTTAAATATGAATAAGATAAAGCTCTGATAACAGCCTAGCAGAAACTCCAGTCTTTGGGTATTCCTTTCCTTGAACTAGAGTTACAAAAGGGAAGAGAAAAAAGAAATGAGTAGTTCAGGAACTAAAATTCTTCACAGACACTCAGCAATTTTTCCCACTGGCATACTTACATTGCTCCCAAAATCCAGGTAAAATATTTCACACATGGGCAGACTTTAATGGGTCTGCCAGTGTTATTTTCTCCTATCTCAGCCCAGAATCAGTGCAGGCTTAAAAATTTAAATTCCTTTAAACTGGTAAGCAAATTTTCATAGAGATGACATCCTGTATCAAAGAAATGGCTATTTTGGCCACACTTTCTCAGTGAAGGGTTCACTGTAATCTGAAAAACATTATTGTCCAATTATGGAAACATTCAGCAGAACCTTAGTTCTGGAGAAGCAAATGAAATAATAACTGCCTTTTATAACTGCCTCCAGTTAGTTTCTTTCTGTAATAAAGTACACGTCAAAACAGAAACATTTTTTGCTAAATTTTATGTTAAATGCACATGAAAATACATGAAAAAATACATGGGAATAAAAATTACTGTGCAGGATTCCTACTGTAAAAATGTAACTTACTAGTCTCTTTATTGAGAAAAGTTTTAACTTTCATTAATGTTCTAATGGCTACTAATTCTGAATTTTATTGAGAAAACTATTTATATGGTATTGAACTTATCTAATATTTCTGCCAGCTTGAAACACTTCCCATTCCAGTTACTTCTGAGTTACATTGTACACACACCGTGTGCCTAATTGGCTTTTCAGTTACAATATTTATGTTTCAGAAAAGAAATGAGAAAGTGAGAGGACAGCTTCGAAATGTCACCCTGACATTGTTTGTACAGAGGAGTAACCAAGTGGAGTCTTCCCTGTGGGTGGATGCTGATCTCTAGGTTGATCCCAGTCTGGAATATGAGCAGTGCTTTATGCATCAGATTTTGTTTTTTCAGCTAACATTTGACAAAGCCCAGGCTGCACAGGAGCAGTGGAACTGGGTACATTAATTTCTGCCTGAAGCACTCTTGAATCTGGTGGGTTTGATACCAGCATCTATTTCACATGGTCAAACTATTCCACAAATACTGAAAAATGTAACTCACATCCTAAATCAGTGAAACCACTGAGAGGGAGAAGAGGGGCACCATCCCGCCTGTCTTCAGCTCCTCTTTGTCTAACCACTTGTCAGTGCTCTCCTGCTGTTGGGTGGAGGAAGACAGCTACTTCCAATTCATCCCAGCTTAGACATCTATTTTAGGATGGGATTAATCACTCCTGAAGTGCCTCTATTTCTTCCTTGATGATAGAGAGTGTCTAGACAATTAGCTGAAAATGAGCACTTAACTTTAAGATAACTAGAGTTAGGTGACAGGAATCTCATCTGCATTTGGTATGAACTGTTCAAACTAAAATCAAAGAGAAAAAAATTTGGTAAAAAAAGCCCACACCACCAACACCTCAGACTCCAAAACAACTTTTACTCTGACCTACATTAGCTAATTCATCAGCCAGAGCAACCTGAGAAGCTTCCTTCAGTGAGATTTGTTTCCCCCACCAATATTGCCTTGAGAATACAGCTCTGCTCCCCTTCCTCCTGCTGTTACTGCACTAAGGCCTTTCAGAGAAGAAGGATCAAGCCACAGTAAGTCTGGATACAAGCACAGTCCTGAGCCAATGAGCCAGGAGAAGAATGGAGGGGGGTTTTTTTAATAAATTAATTAATAATAAGCATTTAAGCATTGCTTCCTCGGCTCTGCAAACAGCATAACCAGAATTTTCAGAATATGTAAGAAAAAGATAAGTGCCTCTGTGCATTTTTTAAAATCCCAGTAGGTATTTCTCAGCTTCTTCAGGGATGTAAATATTATTTGAGAATTGACCCTTACATAGCTTGGGTTCTTTTTCTGTTCATCTAGATTGCCTACATCTTTCAGAGAATATGAAAGCAAACAAAAAATACAGAAGAGGAAAATTAAAAATATAGACAATGTGATAAACACGATTATATTCCCTTAAAAAAAATAAAAATACTAAACCTCTGCTTTTTAATATGTTCTATTAACTTGTGTTAAAAAAAAAAAAAAGCAGAATAAGGGCATAATATTGAATTTCACCAAATGAGAAGGGGAAGAGTAAAAGTCATCAAGCAAGCAACAGGATTGTTAAAAAAAAAGATTGTAGGAACATGAGGAATGTTTTAAATGGAGTAGTGGGCCCTAGGGTCCAATATTTCTTAGGAACTATGACAGCTTCATAAAAGACGGGATTTATATTTTCTCATGATGAATAGAGTTGAGGAAAGAAATTGATTTCACTTGTAAAAGCTTGGGCTAAAACTAAGAAAGCACACAACATTAATGAAACATAAAATGTATTTTACTAAATGTAAATTTGGAATTATAGTTTCAATTTCTGTTAAACAAATTAACTATTTTTCAAATAAATAAGTCTCTTGACAAGAGTTTTATTTAAGCAGTAGGCTGGCAAAGCTTCCATTTACCTTTAATGGGATTAATTATTAGAAAGTCTGAATTTTACTGAATGGCTTTCCCTATTTGGAAGGGAATATACTGATACCCTGAATAAAATCCTTTTTCTGTAATGCACTACTGAATACCTTCAGTAGCTGCCATCTTCAGTCTCTAGATTCATGCTGGGTTTGAGTCAACAAGCTCATTTACAAATATAGTTTGACAGGTATGTTAGAGTTTTTGTCCCGAGTTACAAGGTTAGGTAATTTTGTTGTCTAAGTTCATTATCACATAGAAAAGGGACAGCTCTGTATTCCTTTTGCAATGCAATCAGCAAAAAGCTGTGGTTAGGAATGACACATCTCTTTGCTCTGCACAGAATAATGGTTGAAGCCACATGAAACAGAATCTTTCTATGGGATGTGACAACTTCTGTTCCAATCATCCTCCTGTTATCTCTGTTTTTCCACACTCAGAAAAAAATCCCACACTGAAAAACAAAATATTTTTGTGGAGCTGTGTAAGGCTCCAGAAGCAGACTCAAACTCAAAACTGAAATCCACCATTTAAACTAAGCTTCAGTTTAAGAGCAAAATTCTGAATTCTCCAGTTTTCCTGAAAACTTTAGACAAATTGGTTTCCAGTTACAGCTTCTATGAAAACTATTTATCCTTTATTATATTCAGTTAAGAATTATTTTTCAAACTGAAACCTACTTTAAAATCAAAATGTTAAATAAAAAAATCTCAAACTAGGAATCATACATGTCATTAATTCTAGAAGTCATGTCATCAAAAGCTCACTAAAGAACAAGACAGTGATGATAAAACAATTGTGAAAATTGCTGTTCATTGTGCAAGAATTTTTTCCTTGAATACTAAAACATCTGAATTAAAAGAACAAATTCAAATGCACTTTATTCCTAACAATAGAGCTGACTTGAGTAACAATCATGCCATAAAGTCACTATTTCCTAGAAATGCTTTTAAAAATACAAAATAGGTTTAATTATTCAAATTAAGAATCGTAGATCTGCTCCTACTATTACAACTTTTTTCCTCTCCACCTTTAAAGACTCTTTTTGATCCTGCATTAGAGGCAACAGAACAGCTTCTTATAGGCTCTTTTACAATATTCTTGATATAAATAATTATAGCACAGGTAACCTGAGATCTGCTGCAGAACAGCTAGTGACATTTATTATTTTGCTTTTCAAAAGGGATTGATATACTGGGATGTATCAAAATAATTGGAGTTGTAATAAATAAATAAATCATTACACATGTGAATTTAAATAGTTTGGATCAATTTTAAATGAAGTGCTACTCAATAGGATTAAAATAGCATTAAACCCAGAACGTGCTTATTATTATTAACTCTCTCAATAGGGGCAGACCATTTTTTTTCAAACAGAATCAGCCCTTATTCATTAAGCAGACCCTTTGGAAGGAGTCAAAGTGGGACTTGCTTTCAGTAGGGAACCTGTGATTGGTTGTCAGTCCAGCACTGAGGAAGCTGAGCTACTTAGCCCTCAGAATATGGGGCATTTTTAAATATAATTCTTGAATAAGCTCACTACTTGTGTTGCATGTCAAACTAGCCATGTAACAGAGAAAAGGATTTTTTGCAATTTGTTTATTTGTTTGGTTTACAGAAGGAAGAAAGAAAAGGGTCATAAAACTGGAGGAGGGGATAAATAATGTTAAGGTTGCAAAATACATTAATTCATTTCCCATTATTGGTTAGCAATTGGCAGCCATTTATTTATTTCTGTTGTGGTTTGAAAGCAAAACACGTGAGAGGCTCAAAGTCAGAAATACAATTTAATAAGAATAAAGGAAAAAGGTAAAATAAAATAAATGCAATAATACAAAAGACCACTGACAGAATAAGACCACACAGAATAAAACTACTACAAAAGACCACACAGAATACAACTTTAGCAGTCCAGGTGAGGTGCTCTTCCTGAAGCAGTGATCCTGTAGAAAGGTCTGGTAACTCTGGTCCTCTGAGAATCCAGTAGGTAAGGCCTCCTTGTACTGTCCCAAATCCCAGATTATATCCAGATGGGAATGCTTGGCTCCTCCCCCTGGGCAGAGCATCTCACAATGGGATGGTGAGTTGTGAAGTGGGTCCTTGATGGCCCATTAAACAGAGATAACTCCTGGAGGGAGTTACCTGTGGGTCAGGGGCAAGGCGTTGATGGGCCATTAGCAGAAGAGCCCAAAGGAAGGGGGCCTGGGAAGACACTGCTCCACCCAGTTTCAACACTTCATGAAGATGGTGATAGAATAAATACTTGTGTACATCCTACACTACAACCCAGGACAATTTCTATATTGTCTGCTGTGCTATGGTGCAGGAAGGAGAGAGGAAAAACTAAGATTGTGGGGCAGAGTATTCTTTGTCTCAGAGAAAATACAAATCTGAAGCCACCTGAGACAGTAGGAGATGGTCAAGCAGACCTTCAGAGGAAAGATTACCTCACTAGCTCCAAGTACTGCTTCTGATTTCAGAATGACCACACAGTGATATTAGAAACATTTAGGCCGGAAAGGACTAAGACCATCAACTATTAATCCAGCAAGTCCCTAAATGTCACAGTCCACACGTGGTTTTGAGCACTGCAGTACCAGTTCTGTAAACAGAAACACCCCGCGTGAGCCCAGCATAGCACTGAACTACTAAACCATGTCATCTGGAGTTGAACAGCTACAGAATAAGTCTCTGCTTCATCCTAGTATTATTCCTCTTTATTCCATATCTCAGCAAATATAACTTCTGTGAATCACCCCTCACAGCTGTGAACAAAATTTAATTTAAACCCCAAATTTTCCACATTTTTTACATTGAACAACTAGCACTGGAGACGAATGAATGTGCAGAATGATTTCTATCAAGTACACCCTAAGCATCAAAGAATCATAGAATATCCTGAGTTGGCAGTGACCCATGAGAATCATCAAAGTCCTGCTCCTGGCTGTGCAAAGAACGGGCACAACAATCCCACCAGGTGCTTGAAAGTGTTGTCCAAATGCTCCTTGAGCTTTGTCAGGCTTGGGGCTGTGACCACTTCCCTGGGGAGCCTGTTCCAATGCCCAACCACCCTCTGGGTAAAAAACATTTTCCTGATATCCAGCCTAACCCTCTCCTTGCACGGTTTCTTGTGTGTCACTTTTAGCTGGATCAGCCTTAATCCCTGAAAAGAAGCTGTACTCTGGAAGATAGTAAAGACAGGGTTTTTTTCCAGAACAGTGTGCTGCAAAAAAAGACATCACTGTCCCTAGAAGGGTATACATGAGCTCAGGCCTCAATCCAGCAGACACAGCAATTTTACTGTACTTTCCTGTCCCTTTTGTGATGCTGACCATAGCACAGGGGCCCACCAGTCATCTTCTGGCACTTCCCTAATTTCATCATCATTTTGCACCCCAGAATCCCCAGCAAAGTTACACCCCCAGATCACCCTGACTGAGCACTGTGCTGTGGAGCTCCCCAAGAGCTTTTCCAGAAAGATCACTCTCGCCAGGAGGGATGTTTCCCCTCTCACCGTAGAGGACAACACAAGAGAAGCAAAACTTCAAATGCCTTCCTCCATACAGCTGGAGGTTACAGGTTGCCTCTAGGAAGTGCTGCTTGTACTGGTGGTCCTATAACAGGTAAGGCACTCCTTTTTAAGGCACTAAGAGTTTCCAGTCTGGCTTTTCCTCCTTTTTTTCCTCTCCTCTTCTTGTTTTGGGAAAGTTTGAAGGGAGAAAAGGATCAGTGAACTAAACATTGCCTTGAAAACAGCATAGACAGGAAAAGCAGCCAGGGAAAAGATAACAGAATGTTTTCCAAATCTGCACAGAGACACAGCTTCACACAGTCATAAAAACAGTCTGACTTGAATGTACAACTCAAGCAGCTATGCAGAAACAACATGGATTCATCTAGTAACCACATAGGGCAACATGGCACAAAAGAGTTTTCCAACCCAGAGGTCAAAATCAAAATTTTGAAGAAGAGAGTGAATACATTTTTGTTGCTTAAAAAAAATATTTTTTTGGCCAAAAGTCACAGAGACTTTCAGACTTGTATCAAACTTTTCAATCTTAATGAATCTGTCCTCTCCTTCAAAAGCATTCTACCACATGTTCAGGTAGGTATTTGATAATTAATTTAATAAACTAGAGGGCACATGTTTCTGATGTGATTTTTCAGAAAAGTAATAATTATGTTAAGATCACTATCAAGACATGAGGTACAAATCACAGAATCATGGGATATCCTGGGTTGCAAGGGGCCCACAAGGATCACCAAAGTCCAACTTCTGGACCTGCACAGGACAGCTCCAAGAATCCCACCATGTGCCTGAGAGCATTTTCCAAATGCTTCTTTCTACAAAACCTGGCTAGAATAAGGGACACTTGTAAAGCAGGAAATAACTTCTGAGTCAATTTTAAACCCCAAAACAGAGTTATTTCAGATCACATTTGTGGGAGTTCTGCAGCACAGCAGCAGCAAAAGAGCCTTGGCATTCAGGCCATTTCATTCACACTCTGTGTAAATCTGTATGCATGCACATGAGTAAACACAGCACAGGACAAAATTCTGCAGCTTCAGGTAAATAGGGATATCCTCCTTGCATTTCACTTGCGGGAAAACACACTGAAGATCCTAGATGAGGCTGGACCTCATCTGACTAATCCAACATTTCATTATTTATAATAGTCCTGCCAAAACTAATATTATTTTTTTTCTTTTTGAAAAATTATTTTTGTCAAAATTCTCTATAATTTGTGCCAAAATACTTAGAATATCAAAATAGTTTTAAATCAGGACACATGTTACTACCTGCTTTGGGAGATGGGGAAGAGGGAGATAAGAAGCATAATTTATTGTGATCATTGCCCTTGGAGGTAAAGTAGGAAGAAATGGAGGATAGCATGATGCAACTCAGGAGGCACCTGATCAGCAGCCTGGAAAATATGCCAGAGATGTAAGTGAAAATAGGTAAAGGGATGTCTATAAGTGGTAGAGCTAACTTTTGCATTTTTGAGACCAAAATGTATCTCAGAGACTCACCAGCACAAGAGATAACCCTTTTGTCTGACTCTCAGGACTCAAATAAGATCATATATGCTACTACCATATGCTTTGGACAGGTTTTCTACACAGGAACTAGTTTTGTTCTAGAGGCGAAAATCTCATTTCTTCATTTAACCATCACATTAGGTAAACAAGTTTGAATAAAGGCTGCAGGATTTAGCCTACTGCTGCTACATATCTACAGAAAGAATCAAGATTGCGCATGTTTTAAGAAATTGTTTTCTTTACCTTCTATTCAGCATCACAGGAAAGAGACACAAGTGACATCAATCAATGATCATAAATTTTACTGCTTGTGTATTACACTATATTTATTTATTTATATATCCTGAAAGGGACTGGAGAATGGGTAGGTGACTAATGCTTAGGTTATAAATTGCTGAGAGGAGAAAACTAAACATAACTGTGAACTTCCTCCTCATACAAATACATCCATCACATTTTAATAATATGAAGTACAGCTCTAATGAAAACTGATCTGAACAATTTTTTTTAATCCAGATGTCTGCATCCAATGCATATTCACTCACCAAGTAAGACTCTTGAGTTTGTTGGGTTGTATTTCTACAGAATTAAAGAACTAGAGAACCAGCATAAATCTCTGTGGCATCAGCTTTTCTCGTGTCTTCCATATCCCATAAAATCTCTTTTTTCATCCCAAAGTTTGCATAATATCTAATCACTGGAATTAAAATATCCATCAAATGAGTTGCTACAGGCTGTGAACTTGTTATTTTACCCGCTGAGTGCCACTCTGTGCCTCACAATCTCTCTCTGAAATATCTGTTTAAAAAATGCCTGGTGTTTCAACCTGAAAAAGATAAGATAAGACCTAAAGAAATTGTGTACCTGCCTCATCCTTTTCCGTGCTTTCATTCTCAAGCCTATTAAACACTGCTCATAAATAAACACTGTTAAGTATTTCACTACGGCTGTAAGCAGGCAAGTATGTAGACATAAAAATTACAATGGTGGTGTGAATATGCTTAAAAAGCCATTTTCATTGGGAACGTTTTGCTATCACTACCAGCTTTGATTGTCAGAGTACTCTGGAATTCTTCTTTGCAAAACAGCAAGTCTGATACGAAATCTGCACGAGCCTTCAGGCTTTTCAAAGCAAAACTGTGTAACAAAGTCACACACACCACCTATCAGGCAATGTTTAAATGCAAAGCCAGTCCCAAAAAATCCCAAGTGCACAAGCATAAGAAAAAGAAGAAATATTTTGTCTAATGATATATCACTCAATATCACCCATTATCATTCTCTCTTTTATTACATCTACTTGTATTAGTCACTTACACACTCTTTAACCTCTGTTGTTTTCCCCCACTTTCTATAGAATGTTTTTACTTTTCAATGCAATGCTTTTAAAGGCTATTGTTGCAGCCACAGAAGACTTTCATTACACTTATCTATGCCTAATATGCAACAAATATTGAAGTAAGAGAAGTAAGAGAGCCTTCTCCTGCTGATATGACCCTGCTCTCCTGGCCCTGCAGCCTCTTGCCCCCAAACCCTTCTAGAGACCCATGGCTGCTATCCTGCATCTCAGCACAAATGTGTTACTTGAAATACATAAATCAGTGCCACCTGGAACAGGAATTCTGCAGTTTCTACTGCCCAAGGAATCAAAAGAAAACAGAGGTGGCCAGACTGGCTGTACACTTGAATTCAATTACACAGCTGAATTCATACACAAGCAATATATAAGCCAAAGGAAAGAAAAAATAACAGTTTTCTAGTGGATCACAGAACAGCACCAATTTCCACAAATGAGGCTTAGCCTGAACTGGACAGGGAATGATTGCTCTGAGCCTGTGGTCTGAAAAGTCACTTCTGATGGCAAGCCAGAAGGGACCCAGTGCAGTTACCACCTTTCCATTACCAAAACTGACCCCTTCCTCCCTTCTACCTCCACACCACCAGCTCCTCACTGGCAAGCCATGGGGTAATGATGGCCACCCACACTCACCCTTGCTCCAGGCTGCACCTGACAGAGGCTTAGAACTGACTGAGTAAGAGCTGCAGCCCCACACTGCCCAGAGGGTTCTTCACTCCTCCCACACCCAGGTCCCCTCTCTCCAGCAGAGCAGCAATGTCCAAGCTCAGTGTTCCAGCTGCTCCTCTCTCTTTCAAAGAAAACTTAGGAATAAAAGCAGCTGTGAGTCAGGAAGACAGCCAAGTTTGTTTGCCCTTGAAAGGGGGTGGTCACACACAGTGGAAGACAAAATGCACAGAGAATTTCTAAGGTAATATATCCACCCTACTATCTCCTCTAGGCATTAAACAAAAGCTCCAGAAGTTGGGCAGCAAGATACCATTGTCACAGTCCTGAGGTACATTTCTTTTGTGCTTTTTCAACACAAATTAAGGAAGCCTCAAGAAAAAGGCGCACACATTGCCAACGAGGAAGCACCTTCCTCATGGGCTGAGGTTCCCTCTCATTCAGCATAAAAGTCAAAGAGTTTCTTCACTTAATGCCAGAAACCTCCTCAGCATACAGTAGCAACTTCTATAAGCAACAGGGTCAGCAAAAAAAAAAAAAAAAAAGGCTTAATATGCTTAAAATAGGTTTCAGAGACAGAAACTGTGATCATAAATATATGCGTACATTTGGATTAACACCCACATGTGACTCCCACAAGTCAGCAGGAGTGTATTTCTACAGAATGAAACTCTTGGAAAACAGAAGACAAGGGAGAGCAGGAAAAAATGTTTTCTTCCTGAGGTCACCCCTAAAATGTGAAAACCTGAGAAGCCTGATTCCCTACCACTTTCCTTTGAAAATTTCAGATGCTGGCAGTATTGTAGGCTATAAAGTTAAAGACAGGGGTGCCTTCACGCTGTGAACCCTCTGGCTGGAAAAAACTTCCAGGTAGATGACAAAGCAGAGAGTAAAGCACACTTTAATTCTCAGCATGTTTGTGGTTTTCATCCACCAGGCCACAAGGATCCCCCCACTCCTTTGCCTCCTTCCTTCTGCCAGGAGAGCAGTTTGGAACTGTCCTTGCTGCTTCTGCAGACACAGCCCATGGGAGTCAGCAACGGGGCTGAGGTTCACCCCCTCACTGAGAGATGGACTGTTCCACATGGGGTCACCTCCTTCAGTCCTTGGTTGTCCTGATTCAACACCTTTGTCATGGATAAGGGAAAGACAACCTCAAGAATCCCAGACCAACACTTGGGCTGCCTGCAAATCTGAAAGTCCTTATCTTCCCTGCTTCTGTCATCGAGGCTGACAAGATCAAAGCAATACAGACATATGGAAAGGCATTTTGTGAATCCATAGATACACATAAGCTCATTCCTTCCTTACAGGAGTCCCTGATCTTGCACTGAACTCTTATTTTCTCCATTAGCCACTATCTCAACAACCAACCAGCACTGCTCAGGCCATCAAGGGAGTGATGCTACCCAATGTGGAGCTGCTAAGACGGTTGTGAATGTGGAAAAGTCCTTCTTTATTATCACTGTGGCTCTCTTCTTCAGAGATACTCTTCCAAACCTTCCATTTTTGTTTAATCAGACTGAATCATAAAGCTTTCTTACTGAACTAAGAATCCAGATAATTATAGATTTGCTACAGGTTAACAGACTGACTCACTGTATGAAATATCAGCAATGAGAATCAACATAACTGATTAACAGGAGTTAAGCTGCATTAAATACAGGGCAAACAACAACTCCACAGATTTTTGTATCTGATGGCTACAGGTTTCAGAGGAGCACAAACCAGCACAATTAGTGGAAAGGCTGAGTTGGGGGAGAGGAGGTAGGAAATAATCAAAACACTATCAAAACAAAAATAAAAGCCTCAGTGAATGTAATCAAACAGTAGGAAGGGCTGAAGGGTCCTCAGTACTGTGATGTGCATCATTTCTGGGGGATATGAAGAATTAAAGTAACTCCTAATATTATTTAGGTTCAGAGTTTATATCAGGAATGGGAAAAGAAGGCAAAGAATAAGAAAAAGCACTGGGAAATGAAATGTTAATAGAAGCTACATATAATTCTTAGTAAAAAGAAAACAATCATATGAAAAGTTAAGTGAGCTAGAGAAAAGAGAAATTTATATAGGGGAGATAAAAGAAAAAGGCAAACCAGCTGAAATTGAGAATTCTAATATAATTCTTCAGCACACAGTCTGGAGAACAGAAAGATACTGGTTTTATACCCTGAATACCCATAGTAAGGGCAAGAAAAGTTAAACTGGACAAGATATTCAATGGATACAAAAAGTGCTAATCAGAAAGCTCAAGAGCAATTAACTATGGCAAAAAAAAAAATCCATTCACACTAAGCTCTGCAAACAAACAAACAAACAAACAAACAAACAAACAAACAAACAAAAAGGTACAAGTAGCTCTCCAGTCATGTGGGGTTTGGAAATAATTTCTACCATGCTCCAGCATGCACATTCCTCTGCAAACATAAATAGAAATGATGGGAGCTAAACAGAGCTAAAGAATATGATTCTGCATATGATGTCCCCTGTACTGGGGAAAAGAACAGGAGAAACCTACCAAGAGCCTAAGAAAAGGCAAAAAGTTCCTTCACTAAAGTGCTTAAGGCAATTGGAAGGGAACACAGCTGACCCTTAAATCTAAAATGCTCACATCCCACATGTTGAAGTATATATTTCTTCTAAAATATACATTACAAGAGATACATTACAAGATATGTCAGTAGAGTTTTATCTGATGACTCAGGCCATTTGAGCAAAAAATTAGTCAATTATTCTTGATACAAATCACTCCATACTTTTTGGGTGTATGTTTGTTTCAGGGACTCATTTGGTTCATTATGAAAATTTAACGAGCAACACCAACTTCCAGGAAAAAAAGAAAATGAAAAGTGTGCAGCCTCTCTCCCAGCTCATGATGGAATCTGTTAAATTCATTGCCTTGGGAGCTTAATTCTCTTTTTCAAACTGAGCCATTTACAAAGTGATAAAATCTACCGGTTTTTCTCCCAACACCTAGTGCTCAGATAAAGAAATAGCATATGTTAATTTGCTGATGAGAAATCTGTGTTTCTCCCCTGTTCATTCAGTTTTGCTCAGCTAAAACCCTGCTCTCACTGGTGCTCCTTGTCCTTCCTCACCTCCATGTTCCACACACTTCTCCCATACCTGTTGAATTCTGCATACGATTCAATATTTTCCTTTTTTAGCCAGGTAAGAGACAAAGTGCACAGAATAACTGCTAATTTTTTATCTTCCACATCCTTTCTAGACTGCAGCCTTTTTAGGAGGAGGTAGGAATAATGGCACAATCCTTCAGCATCATACTGAAGTCCCCTAGGCTCCTCTCTACCCCAGAAGAGAAGAGGAGAGGTTTACAAATACTGAAGAGGATTTTTAGACCCCCTTAGAATTTATTAGCAAGCAGGAATTTCCTTGCTGCTCACACGATGGCTTCAACCTAGAACAAACTTTTGTGTCACATGGCAGAAAAGAGAAGACAACAGCTACTCATCCCATCAAGAATCTCCTGAAGTGCCATTGAGATCAAAAATTGGTGCCAAACACTCAAACCACTTTTGTGTCAGGTGAGATACATGATACCTGGCAGTGTAATTTTCATTTCATATCAATTACTGGACTTCCCTTTTTTTTTAACACAAAATACTTTTCATTCAAGCAACATATGTTTGATAGCTTTTGCTGACACCTCTGTCTATAAACAGCTTCTTCCATACTCACATGTGCATTTTGACACTCATAGACATGGAAGGATTGAGAACACTTCCAAAATTATTTCTATAGTTCGTTATTTGAATGTATTTGCTGGAAAAGACAAGAAAATGCTAGTCACAACAAAATTCTGGAACTGAATAACCATACAGTGGCATACATAGTCTTTCCTCTCTGACATTTGGTGCAGAATTCAGGCAGCCAAATGGGCTGCAGGACAGTAAGAAAATTTTCATCACTGAAGGTATTATTATAATGATAATATCATTTATTATTTATTATGATGTTTGATCTTCAGTTACCTTTGAGTAGCCTTTTTTCACCAGAGATACACTGGAATTATAACCCTCTAATCCACACAGTCAACAATAAGCAATCACTGGAACTATATAGTTTTTTTAATAATTTTTAAATATTCATAAATGGTATCAGCATACTTCATTTATCAGCAGTACTGTCTGGCTATACAGCTTATTTTCTAACACAAACTATTTTTTAAAATATTTCTTTGAAATATGCTGTGTAAATCACATTTCTAAATTGGCCTGTATTTAACTTGTGATGAAACTTTTATAAAATGTGAATACTTCTTCCTCTGAAAAATGTGATTATTAAGCAAGGCCTTAGGGTGCCCAACAAAGTCAATGAGTGTTTTGCTTTTGCTTTAAGCCACACAATTCTCTTATTATTCTCTACACTGAAAAGAACACTGTTTGCTGTGTCAACATAGCAAATGTCCAACAGGAAATACTGGAGTATATGAAATAGCATATTTATTTGTCAAAATAATTTCGAGGAGAAAGGCTTGTTTGTGGATGTGAAAAGACCAAGGGACAGTTTCCAGTTTTTCACTGCTTTTTTGTGGTAACTTTAAGGGGTAATGCCTAAATAAGGTAAGCACTCTCAGAATCAGGTTGCAAAAGATGCACTATTTAACACCCATGTATTTTTTTAAAAAAAAACGTATATTGAAAAGAAAGGAAAATTACAGATCATTTAAATGCAAAAATCTGTTCCTTGACTTCATAAACTAAGGTAGCTGAGAGCCAGAAGAACTGTGCTGACTTACATTCCTGACTCAGTCCTTCATTTGACCACCAGTAAACTCACAGGCATTCTGTATTCACTAAAGAATATTTTCCAAAAATTACAAAAAACAAATGCAAAAGTTGCCTATAACTTGAAAGAGATTTCCCAAATGTGGATTTTTCAAAGTGAATGTCCATATTATTCATTCTTACATAAGCCCCCATTTTCAGATCCCAACAAGGTGATTGTTAAGGTCAAGATTTTTCTGTCAAAAAATATTTTGATTCTACAACTAGACGAACATATCTATAATTTTATGAATTCTGCCCAGAAGATAGGGTCATGCTGACCTTTTCAGAGATATTATATGACAAAGGAGAAAGTGATCCTGACAGCATTGTGCTACTATAAAAAAATTCATGTTCCAAAAACTTTGATCAACTTCAACCTCTGATGCACCAGCAGAGTTAAATGATAACATCTGCATGAAAATGAATCATCAAAAGGGACTGATGGAAAAAACATTGCAGAAGAGTTTCTCCCTCTGCAATGATAAGAGAGGAAGAAAAGAGAGAGGCAGAAAGAAAGAGAGAGAGAAAGAGAGAGAGAGAGAGATTGGAAATATGCAGCCAGAAAGCAAGAGGCCAGAAGACAAGAATCATGTTTTTTTTTATGTGCAGCATTTTGATGGGTAGATGTATGCTGGCCACACTTGCTCAGAAAAGGAAAATTTGTTTACTTTGTTGGGTGTTGCAAAGCTTTATGATACATTCATTTAATTTGCAACATTCTTTCTTCCACTTCAATACTATTTACAGATGAGCCTAAGCAGAACTCATCTTAAAATGCCACATCTCAAAATGTGTTTCCTACAAACAGCAGAGAAACCTCTGCCATTTTCCTGTATATCAGACTGGTCAGAGGCTAAAGACAGAAAATACTCAGTCCTCATCATGTCAGAAGTACAGTCCCTGTTCCTCTGCTGTTATTCACATGGGAATTGGTAAGGCACTCCTACAACACTAGGTTTAGATTAGATACAAGGAGGAAATTCTTCCCTGTGAGGGGGGTGAGGCCCTGGGACAGGCTGCCCAGAGAAGCTGTGGCTGCCACATCTCTGGAAGTGTTCAAGGCCGGGTTGGATGGGGCTCTGAGATATGTGGTCTAGCAAAAAGGTGTCCCTGGCCATGGCAGAGGGTTGGAAAGCGATGAATTTTAAGGTCCCCTCTAACCCAAACTATTCTATCATGCTAAATATTTTTTAACAAGTTGCTAAGTGCATTTTTCCTTTCAGCCTGTCTCGTGCTGTTGGAATTATGATTTGTCAGACATTAATTTATTTTTTTAATAAGAGCTTTAAAATCTTGTAGGGTTTTCTTGTCTGTTTGCTTCATTATGTGTGTGGGAGTACACAATTTTTCTAATGGAATGTCTATGCTAAAGATGCCACAAGTGATTTACAGCCCATGTAAGTAAGCCACCAGGAATTTCCAATTAATGATGGTTAAACCACTAGATTTTATAAGCCCATTGTTCCGAAGAAGTAATGGTAATACCTGAATTTATCTCTAGCTTCAAAGCTCTCTTGCTCAGTTATCCTACTGAGTAAACTCTGGGTCTGAGTGTGTAAAAAAACACCAGTGATTAAACCTCTTATTTTACTCTTTTTTTTTTCCACAAGGGATTACTTGTGGGGCTATTCTATTCTGCAAGAATGAGATTTGAGTTGCACATGACACTTGCAGAAGTCTCATATCCCATGATATTTCTTCATAATGTAGTATTTTAACTGAAAGAAATCAAGGTCAGGGAGAAGGATCAACTTCCAGGTAGGAGGAACAAATAATTGAAGCTTTGGATTTTAAAATATACTTCACTTCTATGCACCTACTTAGCAGTATAGCAGCACTTTCCCCTTCCTAGCAACCTTTTCTCAGTTTGGTCTGAATTCCACATCAGCCAGTGCTGCTTTTTCAGGTGCAAGCATTGTATTTATCCAGAGATACATGTTGGCAAACAGATATGTTTGATAGGAAAACATGTAGAGCCATCATAAATACAAGCATTGTATTTATCCAGAGATACATGTTGGCAAACAGATATATTTGATGGGAAAACATGCAGAGCCATCAAACCATGCAAAACTTGACAACATTCCAGGAAAAATTTTGTTTTGTGGATTGCAAGAGGTGACCCCACAAAGGAAAGAATAAATCTGTCAAAAATGAATTTGTCAAAAGGAAAGAAGAATGTGGCTTCCAACGATCCTGCAAGAAAATTACAGTCACTACAGAATATTCTTATGATCTCTGCAAATAGTCAGTAGCTTTTGTACTAATTTCATTAAGTCTTAAGTTAGAGTAACTTGAGATAGGCTTACCACTTCTGCACAGTCAAAATAAAGTCACACAGAAAAACAAAAGATTATCTTGCTTCCATTCCTTGCCCAGAATGATCAAGGATGATCAAGCTCCATTTCCAGAACCACAAATCATAGCATGGCTTTTTGCCCGTGAAACATTTAAAGCATTTTGAGATCCTGAGATGAAGGTGGTCTTAGCACACCATAAAAATGAATGACACAGAGAAAAGAACAAACAAACCCACACCAGAAAAATAAATTAGTTAAGCAAATGTATAAATGTATTTAAAGTAAATCTAGCATAATCACGAGGCTACTAAATCCCCTGGTTTAGAATGCAACTTCTTACTTATGGAAAAACTATAGTCAGAATTTTATAAGTATCCATACATAGAATTTTCTGTATATATCCCATGGTGCCATACATCACAGATAACACCACCACAGAGCACTCTGTTGCAGTAAGAAGCCACGTAAAATAACAAAATTTTAGAGTTTTAAAACACTACATAGAAATCATGTACTGAATTAAATTCTCAGTGGCAAGGTACCTGTGACAGAAAGGCAGGAAATAACTTAAAGTATAATAAGCACTACAGTTGTTCAGCATAAGCCCCTGAAGAAATGACAGAAAAATAAAGCAGCTCATGGGAGAAGTCTCTGTCTCAGTTCTGATAGTTTCATTTATCAACAAACAAGTTTAACTCCGTGACAAGACTACATTAAGGATACTATTAAGCTAAATGTACCCAAATGTTATTTGTTTTACCTATCAAAAGCTATTAGTGTCAGAACCACTGCCAACATACAGGCTTGGAAAGAGAGACACAAAAGCTGGTTGTTTTAGGCTATTATTTTAAAGCACAGTTAAGGCTCTGCATGGATAGAAGGCTTTTCCCTTTCCTAACACTACCACAGCAAGTCAGGAAACAGCACAAAACCTAAAAAAAATTAAAGGTTAAATCTTTATCTTAGATGAAAATCACCCTGGGGAGAATTACATGTACATAACTAAATAATCAGTGAACATTTTATATATATATAATCTGTGAGTACCCTGGTCTGCCTAGCCACATCAACACAGGGACATTGCTTGACCCAGCTGGCCAGAATGGATACCCAAAAAATCATCTTCACAAGGTGTTTGAAGCACCTGCTTTAGAATTGTCCACAATATTAACTTACATGCTATTTCTTACAGAGAAAGATTAAAATCTTGGCCCATGGGCAGAGGGCATCTCTAACCATAGCTAAACTACCAGATCCCTCGTGCATTAATGGTGAGTTGAAAAGTTGCTGGGAAAGGCATCAAAACCATTTGGAGGGTGGCTCCTAACAACTTTTGTCAGCAGCCCCTGCATCAAAATACACCCAGCATTGCACCAGGGATCAATCTCAGCTGGAACTTGGTGCCCAAATCCAGGAAGCAGCTCAGAGGCAATCTTCCACACAATGACGATGGCCAGAGCACCAGGAGATGGGTAAGAAGTGCAAAGAACTGGAGATGTACAAAAAACATGCAGATAAAGACATTTCTGTCAGGCACTAACAGGTTTTAATTCCCTGGTGGTTCCTCACCTGGGACCTCTAATGCTGTCTGTCTGGGAGCCCTGTGGAAGCTCTGGCTGGGTATCAGTGTGCCTGTACCTGTCCCTGATGGGTCTGTGACTCCTAGTGAAATTCCCTGGATGCACCTGGCTCACCACATGGAATACTTGGGGCTGCTGATAAGCCCCTTACCCAGGAATTATAGGAAAGGCACAACCTGCATAAGGGTCACTCCAACTCCAGGCTCGTTCCCCCACTGAGGGCAGCTCTGCTTCCACGGCCCCCTCAAGCAAGACTGCTCTCCTCACAGGCTCCTGCTGTGCTAAAAAACTGTTGCTATCACTTAAACAAATCTTGACTCTTTTATTAATAGTTCAGAGCAAGTATCGTTCTGGGACCAGCGTCTGCAAGTGTTCAGGCCAGCAGGAAATGAGCAGATGAAGTGACACTGACCATCGCGATGATGTAGAAAGGAGGGGAGGGAGGGAAAAACACATACATAAATATAAAGCTATATATGGAAAAATAAATTTTCTATCCTGAAAGCTTATCACTTCCCAAAGCTGATTTGTGAGCCAGATGCTGAGGTGATTCTGTGCTTGACCTGGCTGGAACCAGGCTCCTCTTCACTGATGACCATCTGTCCAGGGGCAGTGTATGTGACGAGAGAAGAGGGTGTCTGGAAAGGGACCAGTGTCACAACCCCTAACACTGTAAATTTCCCTGGCAGAACTAATCCAGGCTGCCATAGGCAGTGACAATTAATGGGAAGTGACACAACTGTGGTCTGAAAATGAGGTAACAGAATAGAACTGTCACTATGCCTCCCAGGGCAATGATAAATGATGTCATCTCTGTTTCAGGATGTTTCAGGTGAGAAGCACACAAATTAGAGAAGGGGAATGAAAAGGTATTACACATAAGAATAAAAAAAATTTAGGTTACTGTTAGATTGCATGCATTTGGCTTGCATTCTTGCTATGTACCACCTCATTGTGCACACTGAAAATCTGTGCTCTTTTCCCTGGCTGGATCCTGCCTGAGCCAATAGGCCTTGCTGCATATCTAAGAACATATCCATTCCAACTACTATTTTGCTCTCCACATGGTTGATTCACAGTGCATGGATTACAGAGTGGCTACAAGACTCAGATATTTCTTAAATGTTGTTCATGGGATTCCCCATTTCTGGGGAAAATTTTCATATGTCTAATTTCCTGTTTCTAAATTCTGAGTTTGTTTAGGTATTTGCTTTTGTCCGGACAATCTTAAAGAAATGGGGAGCTATTTCATTTTTGAAAGCTAGCACTAGCGCATGCCACACATAGGGTGTTACATTAATATTTTATTTGGCAAATACACCAATCCCAGAACAAATCATACTATTCATAAACTAAAACATTCTCCATGCAGATTAGCAGTCCCTTCACACCAGGAGGTTAAAAAATAAGTATGTTGTCTGCTTCCAAGAAAAAAGGCCTGCAAAATGATACGAGGATTTGCATGGTGTTTCTCCCAGTCAGATACTCACATACAGGTGCCTCACAAAAAAACAATTAGAAAGGCTTCATGTGGCATTCTTAGGTGAATACAGGACAATACTGATTTATCTTATTTTAATTGAAGCACTTTCTGACTGTGAATTAACTAAAGAGACCATCAGAATCACAGCTCATCTCAGACTCATGAAAAGTGTCCAGGACTGCAGTGCTCTTCAGAGGCTCACATCTTTTCTGCTTTCCCCTAACAAAGGCAAGTTAGAGATTAATGTTCCAGTAAGAGCCATAGCAAAATAAACTTCTCACAGATCCATGGTAATAATGTTTACTCGCACTCACAGAAATGAAAGCAGAACCCAGTCAACATATTTTCACTGGCAAACTCTTGAATGTTTTTGCTAACTGCTGTAGTTTCAACTAATAAAAATATTATGACAGCACAAAACATTCATTTATCTGCTATTTAACTAAGCATTAATTTATTTTCAAGTCCAATGTGTCAAAATTACAATGTTTGGCACACAAATGTTTCTAGAGAAGAAATCCTAGTAGCAATCATTGCAGAAATAAAGAAAACATACTAATCTCTGGATATCTTGTTGAAGAATACATCAAAAGCAGCTGCACTGTGTTTTTGAATGCACTGAAATGACAATAGAATGCATAAGCATGTTATGGAGGCATTTCCAAGCAGCCTAGTGGGGAAGGCCACTGAACGTTTAGGAGTTGGCATTGCACAGAGCAAATGTCCTGGCTCAGCATGTTCGGGTGTGTGCTGCAGTGCAGGTGTAGCCTGGTCTTCTTCATCCTGCACACATCCCTTGGTCTCAGGATGAATTTGTCCAGTGCAGTGAGGAGTCTGTTGTCAGCTCCCACTCAGGGCAGGTGATTACACCAGCTGCATGGCCTTGCCTTTATCTAGAACTGCAGCCAGTTCTCATGAGAACGTCCTTTTGTTTGACAGCAGAAATGATTGATAGAAATGTTTTCAGGCAGGAGAACCCTATAAGGGCCCCAAAGACCACGGCGCCGGGTAACCCTGCCACCGAGGAGACCGACAGGGCGTGCTGTGCCCCGACCGACCCGCACCGCCCGGCGTTCCCCGCTCCCGGAGAGGGGTGAGATTATCCACAGCTCTCCCCTCTTGGCTCTGGCCATGGGGGGTTATTCGACACTCCAGCTCGTGCGGGGGACATAGCGCCATCACTCCCGGCCTGCTGCAGGCGGGATCAATTCCCGGGAACCAGCGCTCCGGAGGGGACGGGGGCTCCGGGGGGGATCGATCCCCTGGGAACAGCGCTCCGGAGGGACCCGGGACGCCGGGAAGGATCAATCCCCTGGGAATAGCGCTCCGGAGGGGACGGGGGCTCCGGGAGGGATCGATCCCCTGGGAACAGCGCTCCGGAGGGACCCGGGGCGCCGGGAAGGATCAATCCCCCGGGAATAGCGCTCCGGAAGGGACAGGGGGCACCGGGAGGGATCGATCCCCTGGGAACAGCGCTCCGCAGGGACCCGGGGCTCCGGGAGGGGTCCTTGGGAAAACAGCGCTGCGGAGGGGACACGGGGGATAGGGACGGATCTATCGCC
>VWZU01012068.1:166081-199023 GCA_013397095.1 Sterrhoptilus dennistouni | reverse complement strand
CCAGAGTGGTTTGGGCTGGAAAGATCCTTAAAGCCCATCCTGTGCCAAACCCTGCCATGGCCAGGGACACCTTCCAATGTCCCAGGTTGCTCCAAGCCCCATCCAACCAGGCCTTGGACTCTTCCAGGGATCCAGGGGCAGCCACAGTGTCCCTGGGTACCCAGGGACTCACCACCCTCACATGGAAGGATTCCATCCAGCCTCTGGTAGTTTTAAGCCATTCCTCCTTGTCCTGTCCCTCCAAGCCCTTGCAAATTGTCTCTCTCCATTTTCCTGTTGGTTTCCTTCAAGTACCGCTACTTTCTCATGACTCTGTAGCTCGTTTTTTAGAAACAGATTTATTTTTCTGAAAATAGTGAAAAGAAGAGAAAAAAGTAAGGGGAAATAACAGTTTTGGTGGAAAAGTTCATAGGAAAAGTGTACAGATTTTAAAATTTTGATTCTAGACTGGTATCAATTGCTATTTTTTTCAAAAGAGATATTGATCTACTAGTCTAAGTAGTTTAAAAAGACACCTGAATTTTCAACTTTAAAATTACATCAATGTTTCAATGCCCTCAATTTCTGTGTCATCATTCACCTTTGATTTGGCTGAGACTTCTGAAGTCAGTGGAAATGTTTCAGTGTAAGAAATTTATAGGATTTACCTATATGGGAACACTTAGGAAGTTCCCATTCTTTACTAGTTTGTGAAATGGCTGCATTCAGTTGATGTTTAGCCCAAAAAAGCAAGCTTGAGTCCACTGCCAGAGAGCCTGGACTGTGATAAATGAAAGAGCTTCTCATAATAACGTCAAGTATGAAATAGAAAAGGTGAGGATTAAAATAAAGACGTTTTTGGACCATACCCCAATTAAAAAAAAAAAAAAGAGTTTATGCACCTCCTTGTGCCATAGAAAATTTTCAAAATGAAAAAAAATAGGGCAAAACAGGGAAAAACCTCCCCAACTATGTACTTGCCCTGAGAGCTGTGGAATTCTCCTCCTGACCTGTAGGCACATGCCAGGATTGGCACAGGCACAGCAGGAAGGGAAGGAGTTGGGAATCAGTTGCTCTGAGGAAGAAGCTTTTCCTCTGCTATGCCCTCCTCCTATCCCCCTACAGCTGACACTTAACCCCTGGGAGGCAATTAATATTGCTATTAGAAGTATTTCCAGACTAATTATTTTCCTAGAGAAATGTCAAGATTCTTGCCATACCCAACACAAAGCTGTCTTTTTTTTTTTTTTTTTTTTTTTTTTTTTTTTTTTTTTTTTTTTTTTTTTTGTCCTGAATTACATCTAGCAGCTTGATAAAATGGCACTTTGGGGTTTGGGGGAAAGATTTTCAAAGGCACAAATGAGATGTGGCTGTAACTCTAAATGCCTCTTTTTTCTTCCTTTTGTTTTTTTTTTAAGTGCTTTTGAAAAATAACATTGTCTCTGCATACAATCAATTAGTTTTCACTGTTACAAGTTCAATTAAATTCATCTGAACATCCACAGAAGTATTATTAGACATGTTGTTCAAAATATCAATTTTTTATTAAGCAAGTAACAGACATATGAGAGATTAAAAAATTGAGATGCTTTTAATTATAAGAAAGTTAATCCTTCATTAAGGTTCTACTGATTTCTAATTCTTAATGAATAACAATTTTATGCTTTGTCAAGGAAAGGTAAGTTGTCCTTAATACTTCCATAATGGCAAGCTCCTGAAGATATTGTTATTTTCCTTTTATCCCTTCTGTGCTTCAGAAAATCACATGGGTGATCTTTAAAACTGAGAGGAGCCCTAAGGCAATGCACAGCAATCTAACCAGCCTGGTGTGGATCCAGCAGGAGCACGGGCTGGTTGTTCAGGACAATGCCCTGATCCCCACAGGTAGGGCCTTGAATGTCATCATAAGGGAAGAAACTGATAATGAAGTCATAAAAAAAATTAATAGATGGAGCTGGTCTCCCTAACCCATCCATTTTCCCAGAATCTAGTCACTAGTTGCATGAAAGAAGCAAAATTATGCTTCGTTGTTTTTCTTTCAGTCCACTGTTAATGGATTGGTCCCTTTTTTTTTGTGTCCTCTTAGGGCTTTCCTTTGTCCCACATAGAAAACCACAGTAAAGTAAAACTAACTCAAGCAAACGATCCTCACAGGTCTGGGATGGCTGCAGAGACATCCCTGTAATAGCTGCTTTTTTATGATGACATGGTTTAAAAGTCACAGCAATTCATTGCTCCCTTTCGGACCCCACTGCTCCTCCTCAGGCCACAGACATCCTGAATTGTGTTCCTACAGAAAATCCAGGGATGTGCCTGGTGTTACCCCACAGCTGCCACCCAGCCTGATCTCTCTGTGTTCACAGGCATGGGGGATAGCTTATTTTCCTTCAGGAATCCATGGGAATCCTTGAGGAGGACTAGAAGTTTATGTATGGGAAACCATTCCGGTGTAGCAAGGAGGGCACGGAATACAGGGATCCTTCACTGGAAAGCTCAGCACGGGAGTGGAAAGTGGCCTAAATCCACGTGGTCCTTTCCTCTTGGTATCTTACAGTAAATGTGGGGTAATTCAGTCCTTGCTGTGTGAGCCTGACCCAGCTGGAAAGAAGGAATAACCGTATTTCTCCAGCTGCCATCACACCTGGGAAACAATTTAACATCTTCTCTCTGTCCTACATCTCCTGCAGAGCTGAGGTTTTTGTCCTCTTGGTGATGTGATTTGAGAGTGAGAGTTACTCATTAACAACCTTGCTTCTCACAACCTTTATGTTTAGATTAGTTAAATCCCTTTGGCTTGGCCACAAGAAGGTTGTATTTCTGACCCAGGCCTACTAAAATATTTCTGAGGTGGACTCACCTCAGAATATTCTAGAATTCTATAGCGTGGACTGAAATCACTCTTGAGATTTTAAGAGTACTAAAGCTTAGGTTAATAGAATTTTCTTATCCCTACCTCCAGAATCCAGACCTACATCAGTACCAATTACAGCCAATATTTTCTTGAAACTCCTCTGGAGCTGCAATTTGCCAGCCTTCATCAATTTTATCTTCTGGCTCATGTGCAGAACTGGTTTCAACAAGTTGGGAAAGCAAATCATTTGGCTGGGGAAGGTGCAACACGAGACACATCTGAATAGAACATGAGAAACAGCTCAGTCTGTGCGCTTGGAAATGATTGATAATTGTTTGGTTTAGCTGGAGTGGGAACCTGAAAAACAGACTTTTCAGAAGTCTATTCTTAATCTAATGATACTGCTGTGATGAATGTACCCTCAGTACATTTCTGTGGAGAAAGAATAATCCTCAGTTGTGGGTTAGAACTGCCCTGTTTTCCTCTAATTGAGTAAGACAAACAATCCCATGAGCTATGATGTCAACAAACCTCTTTGTAATAAAAAAAGGTTTGGAGTGCTTAGAATCAAAAAAGTAGGACACTGTTAATTTAATTGCTGGGAGATAAGTTTGATCAAAGCTGAGGAATGTAGACTGCATCCTCAAATATAAGTAGCTTCATTTAGAAAATGGACTTAATAACAAGCACATTTATTCATTGTTGGAGACTCGTGATTATTAATATTTGATCTAAAGAATGCCTTATATTTAAGGCTCTTCCATTATTTACATTTATTATCCAGCTCTCTCCTGCCATTTCTTTGTGGCTTCACCGCTGCTAAGAAATATGTAACCAAGATAATCACATTATCTCCCATCAGTGCTGCAATCTGCTTAACTGGAAAAGCCAAGCACAATATTGCAGTGCTGCTGCTGACAGAGGATTTAGCTAGGGCTGATTGTCCTCAGAGCAAGTCACTCTCCTGACTTCCAGAGAAAATCTGCTAAAACCTGGGAAGTTTACTCCAGGGGGCTGGAATTGATCTTCTTCTCCCAGCCCCAAGGGGTCCAATGGTCAGGGTAGCGTGAGGAAGCTAAAGTGCATTTCTGTCTGCTTTATGAATCCATGTCTGGTGGAGATGGAATCATGGAATCGTAATGTTTGGAGAATGTGGGCCTGATATTTCTGGGTCTGAGAGATTTTAGCCTGCTAGGAGCTGCTGACTTTTTCCCAAGGAAAAATCTCTCAAGAAAGCTTCTTCTCAAAACGATCTTGGCAAACAACTCTCCTTTCTCAAAACAATCTTTCTCCAGGTGGTGTTTTGCTGTTTCTCTGGTTTAACCAATGGCATTAGAGAGGTGTTGTTCCTATTCACCAACCATGTTAAGTCTGTATGGGAACACCTTATAAAAGGGAGTAAAAATGAGACAATAAAGCCTTTTTTCTATGCACTTTGCCCTCTGGGGAAAAAAAAAAAAAAAGAAAAGAAAAGAAAAAAAATAGATTGTTTTAAGAATAATTGTTTGCCAAGATTGTTTTGAGAAAAAACTTTCTTGAGAAATTTTTCCGTGAAAAAAAGTTAGCAGCTGCTAACAGGCTAAAATCTCTCCCACCCAAAAATATCAAGCCCACAGGAGAAGACCTCTGAGGTCATCAAGCCCAGCTGGAAATGTGGCACCACCACCAGGATCACCACCAGACCATGTCCCCAGGTACCACATCCACGTGTCTTCTGAACACTTCCAGGGACAGGGACTCCACCAGAACTGCCCTCACCATCCTGTGCTATGAAAAATTTGTCCTAATGTCCAATCTAAACCTCCTCTGGAGCAACTTGGAGTCATTTGCTCTTGTTCCCTGGGAGCAGAGGCTGACCTGCTCCAGCCTCCTGCAATCCAGAGCAGCCTGTACAGGTCACACAAAGAGATGACCTTGAATATGAACACTCCATTCTACTCTGCATCATATTGTGCTCATGGTTTATTCTGGCTCGTGGATTTGGAGATTTTTTTAAAGCTCATTTTTATTTTGAATTATTTTTATTGTGCAAAGAAGCATCACAACTTAGTAACCCCATCCTGTGCATTCAGCGTTTTTTAAAGCAGTAAGTACACTTGGAGATGTTTGATGTCCTGCTTGGATGTTTGGGTCTCATCCAAATCCTAGCCAACATAATTATTGGAGAAAATATTTCTATGAGGGTGGCCTTTCACAACAGCTTGATTGCCTTATGACTTTGGGCTGAAATGTGTTTATTTTTCTCTCTTTTTTAAAAGTACTTGTGTTTTGGAGACAACAAGGAAAAACCTTACAGTACAGCCAGGAAAAATCAGTCTACTATCAAACTTCTTTCCCTAGGAATGTACACACTGGGTAGGATACCAGAGCTGTGCTAATCAAACTTCCTGACCTTAAAGAGAGAAGTCTGCCTGTACCTCAGGGCCGCCACAGCAGTGAGATGTGACATTTGGTTTGAGCCATTTCTTTTTTACCCTCAGCTCTGCAATACTTTATCTTTTTCTGAAGAAGACCAAGTGGGAAAGGTGGGTTCAGAAGGAGTTTGGCAAAGACAAATCCTTCTGTCCTAGATTTTGGAACTTTCTTGGCTTTTTTGCAATAGTGACCTTCTTTAATGAGTTTTGCAGGAGGAAGGGGATTCCCCAAAATTCCAGTCATGTAATGAGAGAACAAAATAACCCATCACAACTTCCAAAAACATTTTTTGAGGAATGTTAGCTATATAGTCATATCCATTAAGCTTCATCTCCAGCAAGTTTTAGTGGTGCTAATGAGTATTTTAAATAATTGTAGATGAACCAGCAGGATTTAGTTTATAAATAAAAGTTTCAGTCAGTGTCATACCCTGAGGATGGTTCTCTCATGTCTCTCCTTATGGCTACTCAGGAGATAAATTCCATGAGGCAGAGAAAGAAAGAGTCTCTTCTGAGAAGAAAACATCTGTCCAGGAGGAAACAAAACTGCAGAAATCCTGGCTGTTTCTTACTTATGAGAATTGAAATATCATTTCTGTGTTGTCACAGATTAATGATCCAGAGGTTTAAATATTCCTGTTAACCTGCCCTAGATCAAGGCTGCAGATTGTCTCCAAAGCACTCAGAGCCTTGTAAGAAATTAAAAGGACAAAAGAATGAATTTGACTTTTTCCTCATGTGTACCTGGAAAGATAGAATCATTTTTTAAAAACCCTAATGACCAGCAAAGTTGAAAAATACCAACCCAAACCCTAAATTCATTTGTAGTTGTCTTTATTCTTAGGACTAGGAAGTTCTGAAGACTTTCTGAACCTTATTCTGTTGTTGAAGTGTTTATGGAGAGCACAGGAATCCCTCTGGCAGTCATCCCATTTTCATGTGATATTAGTAAAAGCTGCATGACTATGAAACACTCACTTGGAAATGAAAACATTTGGGGGTTTTTTTTGAGATGCACAGTCACCTACACAGTATGACGATATTGACTTTGGTTTCAAAAGAAAAAAAAATCATAAAAGTCTTTGAACTCTTATTTTTGTGGTGCTGTCATACTGTTTTCTCCACACAAAGTGCTACTGCTCATTGGAGAGAAAAAAAAAAGGACATAAATAGTCCGTCTTGGCTGTTGTCAGGGAGCCATCCCACCCTAACTGCAAAATCTTACACTAAAATAACTTTAATAACTTGTAAAAATCCTGTGTGCAAGGAGTGGGCCTTGTTTCTGACTCATGGAAGCATTTCCCTCGGGAAATTATTCCCTTATTATAGGAAGTAATTCCCTTATTACAGGAAATTATTGCTGTGCAATAGTCATGCATTGTGTTTCTGTTTGAGTCACAGTCCTTATATCACCCTGGCCTTCTTCAGCTCTGATCTTGCACCTTTCCTTGTCTACCCATAACATCCACATTGTTTTCATTGACAGTTTTGAGTAAATGATTTGTCTCTGATAAAACTGCAAAAGATAAGAATGAGACATGTGGAAATATTGGGGAACAACACAGCTCCCAAATCTTTTCTTCCCACCAGTTTAAGGTCTGTGCTGGGCTTACATGACAAGGTTTAGTATTACAATTTTTTTGGCTGTTTTTAGCTATACTACTCTGCTATTAATTAGCAATAAATTAAATTAGTCGTCCCCAATTTGAACTGTTTTGCCTATATGGTAATTGATGGATGATCTCCCTGTTGTTATTTAGACTGACAAGTTTTTTGTTATATTTTCTCTCCCATCCTGTTGAGAAGGGAGAGTGAGACAGAGGCTTGGAGGGCACCTGGTCAATCCACCTCAGGTTATATTAACGAGTCAACTTTTAGTGCTTTAAAAACTGCAAACCAACAACCTTCAGCAGCTAAAATAAGAGTTCATTTAATTGAAAAGGTACAAGGCTATTTGTGTTTAGTATCCTACCATGCAGAATATAACTCCTAAGTTCCAAAATCAAAATATTGACATATTTTAAACCATAATCAAGATTACTAAACCTGAGCAAGTAAGCAAACTAAAATACTGGAATCGTAATATCTGTGAAGGAATTGATACCTCTGGCCATAAAGGTAGCACAGACTTTATACACCCATTATTTTAATTATTGATGAAGTAATTTCTGGAGATAAATAAAAATTACAATCCGTTTCTAAGTAATATCTTTATTCCTAAAAATTCTATAAAATGCTAGGTGTGTCATGTGAAAAGAAGAATTAACTTCAAGAGAATTGTCCAGTGGAAACTGAGTAGCTTTTGGTGTAAAATAATTCCTTTAGGTTGGTGCTTGCAAATTTAATTTGATGTTATGAGTGCCATGACTAAAAATGAAAGGTTTTTGGGCTGTGTAATTCTATGCAATTCTGCACATTTCTCCCCTGAAATGTGAATTCCAAGTCTGGGGCAACATGGAATATCTCAGGGGGAAACGTCCAGGAGTCTCTCAGTGCTTCAAAACAGGCAGAGCTTTGGTTTTCTACTTGGAACGGGGCTGAATTATCTCTTTTGAAACTGTGGTGGTTTTTTTTTTTTTTTTTTTCCCATTTTTTTTTTTTTTTTTTACTACATACACCTCATTGGCTTTATTGCTGTCCATCCTCCCAGGGGTTCTGTGAAATAGGGAGCTTTTCAAAGCAGAAGAAACACAACACTTTGAAAAGATGTGCCAAAATACCACATTTCTTGATAAGCCAGGCTTTTCCATCATGCCCAGGTTACTTCCAAGCTAGAGAACCATTTCTCAGAATTTTTTTTTCAAAATTTGTTTGCACTGGAATTATTTTTCACAACGGGCTTTAACTTCCTTGAGCCCTCCTTGCTGTCAATAAGTGCATAAATAATGAGGCAGAGCAGAACCACTGTGCTCACACACAGCTCTGCTCTCCTGGCAAACCCTGATTGCTGCTGGNNNTGAGTGGTGTTGGGTAAATTGCAGGAAAAGAGAGTCCAGTGCCTGCTTTTAGGAGTTTTGAAACAGAGTCATTTGTGTAGTTTGATATATATATATATTTTTAAAATGTATTTACATATTTTATATATCTATATATACTTACTTTACATATATATATATATATATGCATATGTAGTTACATATATATATACACTTTAAAGAAAACCACTATCTTCACATTATCCTTTCAATCTTATTTACTCAATTTCTCACAATCTTTTGGAAGGACATGATATCTGCCTTGTCACAATTTATGACTCAAACAGCTTAAAAAAATAATCCCATTCATACAGATTTTTTTCCAGACTCTTCCTCATATTTTTAATTTTTTTTTTCCTATAGAGACCATATACTCAAAAAAAACCAAAACAAAACAACAAAGCCAAACCCCACTGTAGGGAGATTTTGTGTCAGGAAGTGAAATAACCTCAGAGAGAGCAGAGTTCCCTAAATTTCCATGTGTAAGTGTAACATTATGCTACATAAGTAGACTGGAATAGATAAACATAAATTCTACAGCTGACTTCACCAGCCTTGAAAAGCTGTAATTAAGGTAAAGAAAGTCCAGGGGATGATCTCTAAGGAAATAAAAATAATGAATGAAAGAAGGAACCATTTCTCCGCAGTACATTATTCCACAATAATTAACATTTTTTATCGCTGCATATATATCTCCAATTAGCTATCTGAAAACTGAGGTCTGAGTTAATTGATTCTGTTATACTTGTGTAAATCTCAGCTAATTCCATGTGCTTCAGCAAAGCTGCTCTGGTGGAGCTTGATGGCAGGATCTGGTCAGCCATATGGGCTGCTTTGATCATCCTAAACTGCTCATTTAGGAATGTACAGTAGCTAATACACATTAATACAAGTGTTTAGCTGCAAACCAAGAAAAATCAAATATTTCCTATCTTCCTGCATGTAAAAATATCATCCAAGTACTATATTATATAGGAACATAATGATGAAGTGAAAGGATGAATTTTGATTTGGAAGTTTGTCCTTAAACCAGCACAGTTTTCTATCAAATCTGACCTTTTATTTTATTTTGCTTAAGATTTGGCAATTCCAAAGTATGTTCTATCCAGCAAAGACTGAGACAAATGCAGAAGACGGCATAACATGGGAATTTTATATATACACACACACATACTGGCAGTGGTATTACCAGCAAAACTCATATTCAAATATTATTGAATATGCATTCTTAACTTCCTTGTCTTCAGCTGATGCCAATTATTAAATTTATTGCCATTCAGTAATTTGATCTATTTCTTCTGAGAATGTACATTTTTTATGATTTGGAAGGGAATGTTGCTTTGATACGATTTTTTCTCACCTTTCAGAATCCTTACATACATTTTTATATAAAGCACAGAACTGTTAATTTGGAAAAATTTGCTGGTATTTTTGTTTTTCTTATACTCTGGACTACTTTGGGAAAACTTGACTGTGTAGTTTTCAAAGCAGCTAAGCCATGTTTTCTCTGTGATAAAATACCTTTTGAAGGGTACGTTGAAGGCTTTTCCCCTTCAAATAGTCTTCTTTCCAATTAGCTTGAAAAAGAAAACAAATGTGAAAACATAAAAAAAAAATTGACACGAAAATCCATAAAATTTCAGTGCACACAAATTCTTCTGCTGCCTTACTCTTTGGCAGGAGTGTATGTACAGTGAACCAGAGTGCTTGGAGCTGTTGGGCTCAACAGGGCTTAAACTCAAGCCTAACACTTCTGGAGGCAGCTTAAAGCTTCTTAGCAGGGCAGATAAAACTAAACATTTTGGTGGCAACAAGTGGGCTGGAAGGGTGAGGGATCCAGCTTCCCTTTTTTATGGGTTTGGGACTGAGATGAGAGCTGAGAGACAGGAGAGGAGCAAACACTGGGGCTTTGTGAAATAGAAACTGGAAACTTGTTCTCTTTCCCACTTTTGTTTCTCGCATTACTTCTACTCTCCTACAGGGCTTTCCTGTGAAAACCCCACCTTTTTGAACACCCTAACCAGCAGCAGAATTGATGTAGAATTAATTTAGAACACTGGGGTTTTACCATGAATGCAATTTTAAAGCCAGATTCAGTAATAATCATGTGTAATTATAAAGCTGTTCTTCCACATCTTGTTACACAAGTGCTTTTTCATGAAACACATTCTTGCTAAGACTGAGCCAGTTACCACGAGCCCTTTCTAATTGAGCACTATTTCCATTTTAAAGTGAAAAACACAGTTGCTCATGTTTATTTCAGGCCAAGATATTACAGATGTCAAAAAATACAGAGCTATCAGGCTAAAAATCTGAATGAGATTTTTCTTTTTAGTGATGGCTTGCATATGATATTAAAGCAGACAAAGAAAAAAAAATCTGCTGAAGGTTGTTTGGAAAATAAACAGAAGGAAAAATAGAAGTTAATAGTATTTCCTTCCTAGGGATAGTGGCATGTTACAGAGCACACCAGCTGGCAGGAAGCCATACATTTATGGACTCTTGATATAATTTGGTTCTGTCCATAAATAACAGGGGTTGATTTGTTACTTTAAAACTGCTCAAGCAACAGAAAGCTCTAAAAATCAAAACCTGCTTCAGTTGTGCTCCTGACATTTTTCCTGAAATAAAGCAGGAGAGGCCATTTGATGGTCTTATTTCTTTGGAGCTAAAACCTGCCTCAGATATTGATTTTCTCACTGAGGAGTGGGCCTGCAGAAGGTGAAGAGCTCTGTAGTGTGGAGCTCCCAAATGTGGGGGCATGCAATGCACACCACATTGTTTTTTGTTATTTTACTTCTTAATAGAAAACAGCCTTGAGAAACAAATGGTTCTGGTGAGGCCTCAGTTTAATCTGGGGTTTAGATGGCTCTAAAGCTCAGATTAAATTGTCAGAGCTCAGGGCTGACAGGGAGCTCTCACCTGTGAGCCCAGCAGACACTAAACTTTTCCACATCTTCTTGCAGCTGGAAGCAGCTGGGCTGTCAAAGGACACAAAGATCACCTCTCCAAGAGGTCAACATATTGAGGAAGGAAGTCAACATATTTTTCTCCTGTTTTTTAACTGCTCAAAACCTGTTTTGAGGAGTTTTAACTTGTGATATCCAAGTCTTTCCATTTCTTCAGCTCAGGCATTTAGGGTGCAAGCCCAGGTACAAAGATCCCTTGGACCAGAATTCATATGGCTAAGATAAAATGCCCAATACATTCCTGCTATACCACAGCGTGATATTTTTCTTTTCTGTATTAGAAGAAGGTTAAAAAAAACGGCTTATCAGGCTTCCAAAAGCACCCTCTGAAGGAGCCAGCATATTTTCACTGCTTTCCTCCATGAAGAAATGATACTTTGACTGACACAGTCCATGAAGAATGACCAGTTCTATTAACTTGAAACCTGGTGCTTCAGGTAAAACCAGGATTCCAAACATGCCCATCAATACATGTCTGCTGAATGCACAGCTGGGATCTTTGTTCCCTTTGTCACTGTTTGTTGTACTTGGTCTTTCAATGAGAAAAATTAATGAATTATCTACAATTTTGATTTAACTTTTAGGAATTAAAAAAAAAAAAAGGCCTACAAAACACCAAAGGAAAAACCCAAACAAAACCCCTCTCAGAACTCCCAAGCAAATGAAAACTCCAACAAATGAAAAAGGAATCCCACCAAACTTTCTTTATTCCACAGTAATTCAAACATTGATCTACCAAAGGACAGAATGTATTTGCTGAATGACAAATACATTCATAAAATGCATAGATGCACAATTTCTAGGCCAACACTGTATTTTTTAAATGTACTAAATCAGGATTTTTCCAGCAACAATCAGAAAGGAACAGAGCATCCTACCTAAGCCAGGTGCTCTTTGTGATGTTTAGGGAAGTCTAGATTGGGCTTCTTTGGAAGAAAAAATGTTTAGTGGATACAAAATCCTCCTTAATCTAAGTTGATATTTTGGATCTCAGTCCTTGGAGGTCTTGTTAACTCCTGAGGCCCAGGACTGAGCAGTCTCTGGCTGGACCCTCCCAAGGTCACTTTATTTCAGAGTTATGTAATTATATTTTAGGAATTAGAACACTATTTGTGAGGAATTTTAGGGGGTTTTCCAAGTTGTCTTTTTAGAACTGGCATTAATGGTCTTCGATAAAATCAGCCAACTCTGTTGATATTAGTGATAGAAAGCATGAGCTGATTTACCCCAGCTTTGTTTGTAATACAAAAATCTCCTCTCACATTTGGGACGTGAATTAGAGATTTTTTTTATTTATACATTTTATTTGTACACTTTATGTGACAATAGTCACCATGACAATCAGAGGGATGCAATGTGCCAACCTCCCTACATGGGTTAATTGCAACAAAAATGCATTAAAAAGCCTCTTCCCTGTAGTTATTTTCCAAGTCATAAAGAATGCCCCAATGCTTTACTGTGATATTAACAATTTACTGCTGATGAGAGAAATACCAGGCCATCATTATTCACTTCTGTCATTCAGAGGAGCTTTGTTATGTCATGTTCACCTATGAACCCTAAATGCTTTAGGGTTTCCTCCTCCAGTTCCCAATTTACCTGGAGCACAGTACTGCTGCTGTAAAGGCAAGAACAAGTGACCATTTCATACCAGCTTATTTAATTTGTTTTGTTATTCCCTTCATTGGGTTACACAAAAATGAGGAGCAAATATTACTGGAAATGTGAATTGTAGAGACGAAATTGCACCCACCCACCTAAAATAACAACTCGATTTTTTTCATCACTACAATTTTTATGTTTGCTAGAAACCAGGGTATCAGGAATAGCTCCTGCAATATTCCAGAGCTATCCTGAGTTGTGAGTGTGAGGAAGCTCACTTCACATACATTTTGCATGTCACTAGAATTTGGATGATACATGTTTCTCTCTGGCTATAGATGTGTCCAAATACCCTCCCTTGAAAGCTTCTCTTAGTCCCTCCCAAGGTCTAATTAATTTTCTCATGCTGTATTTATTCATCTTTCTGATCTGCTCGCTGAGCATCTGACCCCATGTTCACCTATGGCTGTGTCCTCATTTCCACATCCCACAAACCCTCCATCTCCATGGGAATGTAACATCCTGTTTGAATTGCACAAGGCCACTCCTACAGGAATTATTTATCACTGATAATATAAACAGGATGGAAAAATGGCCTCCTAAAGACACACCTTGCTAAATTCATGGTCATGACATCAAGATGCCCTTTTTCTCTTGTGAATTTCAAAGACATTGTTGCTTAAAGCATCCACATTTAGTTGCTCTAAAATGTCTGGAACCATTGCCAGTCACCTGTAGTAGCACTTCACGAACCTTGAAAACACAACAAAGGACTCATTCCTATTTAATTATTTTCCCATAACTCTTTTCCCACATTCTATATTTTGAGATAAGTAGATTAAAATATAAAAGAGAAAAGCCAGACTTTTGACCTTCTCTGGTTTGATGCAAAAGAACTTACGAGACAATTAAAACAGAAAGTGGCAGGAAATCTTTTTCACCTTCATTGATGAAGCACTTTATTTTTTTCTTAATTTGAGATGTGAGGAAGGGAAGGAAGTTTTGACTGATCTGTGAAACAAGGGGAAATTTCCTATTGCTCTGTGAAACCTGGTTATTAAAAACGAGCATGAAAATTGGTTAATGACAGTGCACCCTCAAAGTTGCCATTTCCATCTGGAAAAAACCAACAATCAGAAATAATTTATTTAAACTGTTTTGTCAAAATATTTCAACTATCCCACTCCCCACTTCAATCCATAAATGTTTTAATTTTACAGATTTAATTGTTTCCTGGTCAGTTAGTCTGAGTGGAAGCTTAAAGGAAGAGTTTCCTCTCTATTCCCCAGCACAGGGGGGACCTGGAGCTGCTGGAGAGAGTCCAGGGGAGGCACCAGGATGAGCAGAGGGATGGAGCAGCTCTGCTGGGAGGAAAGGCTGGGAGAGCTGGGACTGTTCAGCCTGGAAAATAGAAGGTTTGAGGTGACCTCAGTGTGAACTTGCAGGACCTGAAGGAGCCAACAGAAAACATGGAGAGAGACTATTTCCAAGGGATGGAGGGCCAGGACACAGGGAATGGCTTCCCACTGCCAGAGGGCAGGGTTAGATGGGATATTGGGAAGAAATCCTTCCCTGTGAGGGTGGGGAGGCCCTGGCACAGGGTGCCCAGAGAAGCTGTGGCTGGCCCTGGATCCCTGGAAGTGTCCAAGGCCAGGTTGGAGCACCCTGGGATAGTGGAAGGTGTCCCTGCCCATGGCAGGGGGTGGCAGTGGTTGGGCTTTAAGGTCCCTTCCAACCCAAACCATTCCATGAGTCCATGATTGGTGTCCTCTTCCTTCACCCCACCAATGGAGAATCAAACTGTTTTCTATAAGATACTTTATTTCAATTTCATTATTTGCATAGCTGCTTTTAAAGTGGCTTCTTGCAGGACCTCCCTGTGTGTGAATGGGTGTACTGAGTGACCTTATTTTAGACACAGAGGTAGGAAAAAAAATTAAAATTATTTATTCTCTAGGAGAAACTGTGATGAACACATTCTTTGGTCTCTTTCAATTTGATGTGGTGCATCCTACATGAAATTTTATGTACAGAAAATAAAGAAGAGTTTCCTGTACTTTTTCTGGGGTACGGAAATCATTGGCTTTGTTTTTCTGTTTGTTGTCCTCCGAGGGAACATCTCTCTGTGTTTGCACTCAGTGATTATATTTGAGAATAGCCCATATCTGTGTGAATTGCCCATGCAAAAGGGTGCATTCCTCATTCCAAAGCAATTTTCAAGAAAGTACTAAACTGACAATGGATTTCACTGAATTCATAATTTCACTCAAACTTCTGTAGTTATACAAGGTTAAATCAGATTGAAATACAACCCTAAGTCATTAATATTGAGGAAATGTCCTGTATTTCTTTTATTCCATAATATAACCTTCTAAAAGTCAGTTTATGAGATAGTAATCTTTCTGATATATCTCAAAGAAAATAAGAAATAAAAGCTTGAAAGCTGACTGGGAATTTTTACTGTTTTTAAAACTCTGTTCTGTTTTAAGCCTGTAGTCCTCTTAAAATTGATGGCTCAATATTCTTTCATCTTAAAGCATCCTTAATTACACTTGGAAAAAAATGGAGATTGAATGTGGTCTGCATAAACAGTGCAAATAGAGGACAAATTTGGGAGTATATTTATACTACAATTAAATTTATGATGTTCTGAATAAATCATTCCAATCTATCTTTAATTGCTTTGAAGTGAAATATGAGGGTATGTAGAAGTTTCGTGCTCTCAGTTTGGATAGTTTACTTTTTATCATATCAGCAATCACTTAATCCCAAAGCTGCTGAGGGGAAACATGAGGTATGACTAAACCAAAGGGAAAATTTTATTTAGACAATGTTTCACCATCAATAATAATAGTAATAATAATAATAACTGTAATAATAATAAAATATGACAATGGTACAGTTTTTTCTAGACTGTGGTTTGAGTTAACTTTTTTGATGTGTTTTGGAAAGCAACATCTATAATGTATTGGAATCGCAGTAACCACTGAAAAAAAAAATGAGATTCTGGAAGAGAAAAGGACTCTGGATAAATCTATGTGTTTTGTGCCAGCAGCTTTGTTATTGTCCAAGGCAGAGGTTCAGTCTTCCACATCCTTGGTCTGATCCTCCATTTGATGCAGCATTGTGAGGTAAAAAAAAAGAGAATCCAGTGGCAGCTGAGCATTTTCAGAGCTAAGAAACTGTTTCTTTTGCTCCATGAAAAGGAATATTATTGCTAAAACTGAGGTAATGTTTATGGACAATCTAATAAATCCCAATGACTTTGTTAGTGTGAAGGTTTTTGTCATGGTAGAACACATGGAGAGTCGATGAGATCTTTTTTTGGACAGACACATAATTAAGTTTTCAGCTCATCTTTAGCCATGCCAAGTAAATTCATAAAGCAGAACTACACATTCTGCTCTCTGCATATGCTGCATATGCTGCAGGATGACTACTGGGGCAATGGTTTGGGGATGAGAAGGTCTGAAAAGCAAAATTACAGCTGAAGAGCTCTCACAGCTCAGTATTTTCCAGGATAAAAGATGGAATTTTGTATATCACTGATAAACTAAAACCCTCTCACCATTACGGAGGTCTAAGGCTCCATATGGTCGTACAGACTTGCAAATCTTATCATAATGACAAAACTGAATGTTCTCTGTCCTGTTTCCTCAGACCACCACCCCATATGGGCTGGTTCAGAGGAGAAACCATGAATTATTTATCTGGCAGATTTTTTAAACTGCCATGTGTGTTTGGAGCTGTTGGAAAGCCTGAAATGGCGTAAGTGGCTTCACAGGAGATGGATTGGGAGACAGAATGTAAGCAAAGCTGCCCAAATTATGTGATGAATGTAATTTGTTGCTAGCTACTGATTTATTGTATGATTTTCACTAGAACTGGCAGAAAATCAAGAGGGAAACTGGTTAGTGTGAATCATTATCTAGTCAAGAAAAGCAAATTCAAAGTCTCTTCTGCAATCCCAGTGTCCTGATAGAAGTGTGTGGGATGCAGGAGAACTGAAATCCTACTTGAGTATCTGGGTGAACTTACTACAAAAAAACCCTAAAACAAACAAAAACAAAACATAAAAATAAACCTACAAAACCAAGGAATGGATTTAGCAAAATCTTCTGTCTTGTTCTCAAGAGGAGTAATCCAGTAAGGAGCAGCATAATTAAGACCTGAAATTCAGGAAGGGTGTGTTGGCTTCCAGATTTGATACAGAGTAAGGACATTTTGAAGGATCAGATTTCATCAGGTCCAGCCAGTGCAGTCAAGGCCAGAAATTAATGTTTCGTTGCTGATGAAGACAATTAAGAACACTGAGATACAAAGGGTCTTGAGTCCAAAGCATTCATTAGTGTGTTTTAAATTTCACTTGACATCTGGTTGAGATAGTTGAAATAGTGCACAGTGAAATGCCACTTTTTCCTCCAGTTTTGGCTTCTGAGCCATCACAGAAACACAGGATTATCAAACACTTCCATAAGGTCTTACTGCAAAGGCTAAACCTCCTGTGTTGTAAATGCAGCTTTCCTGTAAAGGTTTGCAGAACACACAGAGGAGAGAGGTTTCTCTGTAGGTTATTACTGAAGACAGCACTTAGGATTCAGATTTTCATCTTGACAATGTATAAGGTTTACTGCGGGATCTTTTTTTTTTTTTTTACCCAACTGGGGGAACATCAGTAGTCACCTTCCAACATTTTTTGCTGGAACTTCTACATGAATTTCCTTAATTTTACAATTTAGAAGAGCAAATTTGTTCCATTCCTTCGCAAGACACCAAAGCATTTTACACCCAGTCTTGAAGGGGCCTTATACCTTTTAGATTCCAAACTTTCATATGACCTTTCCATGGATGTGAACCACTCCTGCTCTTTCTGAATTATTAAACCTGCAGAATAGGACATGTTCCATGGAAATGCCAATTTGGTAAATGCCAATTTGGGTTTAAGACCTGATTTTAAGAGAGAGAGAGAGAGAAAGAAAGAAAAGAAAGAAAGAAAGGAAAGAAAGAAAGAAAGAAAGAAAGAAAGAAAGAAAGAAAGAAAGAAAGAAAGAAAGAAAGAAAGAAAGAAAGAAAGAAAGAAAGAGTCTTCTCTTATTGAGTAGGTAGAATTTATAAATTGGAAAAACAAATTTTTTTTTGGTATTTTTTACTGCTGTCAGATGCTTTCAGATCAACCCACACTTTCTCTTTACCACAATCTTGCCAACACAGTGTATGAATAAGGAGTGTTTTAAAATTCATTACTAAATATGTAAACTTTTTGTTTCAAATTTTTAAAATTTTATCATTTAAGATTAGGCTAATTCTCTATAGAATAAAAAATCTGAGTCTTTCCACCTAAACCTTATCTTTATTTTACTATTTGGCTGCTGTGAAAGAGAATATAACTGCACATTTCACACTCCAATTGGCAATGTATTTTAAAATCCTGCAGCAGCCATAACAGCACAAAGCAACAACTAAAAACTTTCTTGAAAGTCTGTACTGTCAGGGGGTTTTCTCATAAACACTTCACAAATACTATACAGACAATTTAATTAACATGGGTGACTGAGGTTATTAAAAAAATCAGCCAGATGGGGTGATGATTTTGTAATCTGTATTGCTCTAAAATGTGTGAGAGTCTAAGTTTCCTATAAACAACTTCACTTTCATACAATGAACCGTATCCAAGGAGAGCTACTTAAATACAAAATGAAGAAGAAGAAGGGAAGGGAATGAATGACACTCCTGCTTGAAAAATACAGCCATAGTTCAGTGCTTTTCTGCTGATATCTAATTATTTTCTACTGGTGAAGCATAAGCAGATCAAGTTTCATCTGTGCACTGGAAATGCTGCGAAGTGTCTGCAGAGCACTGAAAAATTAATTTTCCCATTTATATGAAAGGCCAAAGTTCTTTTAACTGCTTGTAGTACTGTGACAACTCTGTAAACAATCTTTTCACACGTACATGAAAGTGAGGATTCCCACAGTGTCCTGATGAATTGGCAGAGGGAGAAATTTTCTCCTACAAGCATTCAGAAATTGTCTGGAGAATGAATTAGCAAAAAAAAAAAAAAACAAAAAAAAAAACAAACCAACTAAAACCGCCCCCCCCCAAAACCTATCTCTATCTATCTAAAAAAGAAATCTTTACTTTGGCACTAAAGGTTTAAGCAGAAATATTCTTTCCAGTTTATCTGAGGTTGGAGCCAGTTGGGGGTCAGTCTCTTCTCCCACATAACATGTTACAGGACAAAAGGAAATGGCCTCAAGCCAGGGGAGGTTTAGTCTGGATATTAGGAAAGCTTGGCAGGCTGCCCAGGGCAGAGGTGAAATCACATAGCCTGAGACCCTTCAAAACACTTGGGGACATGGTTAGTGGTAAACATGGTGATGGTAGTGTTGGACTTGATGATCCTAAAGGTCTTTTCCAGCCTTGGTGATTCCATGATTCCCTGTACAGGAGGTGGCACAGCCCCAGGTGCAGCCTGGACACAGCTCTGCTTTGTGATCCTGGTGAATTCCATTGGAAATATTCTCATCATTCCCAGCAATACCCCTGGTTTATTTCCATTTATAGGCTGAAAAGTTGTGAGCTGATACAGACTCTGCTAACATATTATTTGCTCACAGTTACCTGGCTCTATTAATAGAAGGGCACAGTCCTCCAAGCTTTTCTAACCAACTAAATCAGTCATTTAAAACTCGTTTCCTACACAGCTGCTTCTATTGACTTTATCATTGTAGACCCTGGGTGCCTCTACTTTATGTCTCTTTCAAAAAGCATTGACAGAATATAATCTGCATAATTTTAGGGGTCGTTAATAAATAAACACAACAGACTAAAAATCTGGGGGGAAAAAAAGGCTAACAAATGAAACCAGAGATAACCAAAAGGAGCAGAGGAAAATAATATGTGTATGGATTGAGTGCTACTAAGCAACCAATTTTGTTTTTATTTTGTCCAATTTATTTTTGCCACCTTGCCTTTTTGACCTGTGAGTTTTATATAACTGAGGATACAGGCATCTTCACCCCTTAGTTGTTGAATTAGGGATGTAGTAGATTACCAGAAGATGAAAATAACAGAAGAAATCTATAGAGAAAGAAAATAGGACTCTTAATATCGAGGACAGAGAATTAATTTTGCTTGCAAGGACATAAATTCAAGACTTTGATCTACTCTGTACAAGTGCAGTGACAAAGCAAATAGAAACCCTTCAGCATTTCTATGCCACTTTCTAAAATTCATAGGCTGGCTAGCAGACAAAATCTTTAAATAAATTAATAAACATGGTATACTGTAATAATGGAAATAATTGAATATAAAAGAGGGAAGAAAGCACATGGTGTACACAAGGAAAAAACCCACAACATTTCAAAATGATTCATGTTCCTCTGAATGAGACATAAAAAAAGAAACAAGCAGCAGGAAACAGCAAATATGTTCCATGAAATGTTACCATGAAACCCATGACGGTAGCAGCCACATATTGCGGGAGGCTGGGAAGTTGTATTTGCAATTCTAAATGAACAAAATGCATATGAAGCAATATACAGACCTTTTCATCATGTTAGGAGTTGTGAGATGAAATGAGGGCAAAATAACCCTAATTTTATAAAGACTGGAATAGAAACCTGAAGAAATAAGAGAGGGAGAAAGTGTTTCAGGAAGAAAGATGGCATGGTAGCACAAAGAGCACTTGCAGTAAGAAAGATAAAATGCTTACGAAATGCAAAGAGAAAAAAAGATAACAAAATTTTAAAATTTTCTTGTTGCTTGATGGATAATATGTCCACACCTGCAAATTTTAAGGCTTTGTAACTTGGATAATTGAGTGAAAAGAGGTAGTTTTTTACTGAGTTTTCAAAGTGTGAGAGAGGTGCTTGATTCACTTAAGGATTGTGGACATGTCATCTTTTACGGCTCTTTCAGCATCTGGACCGTGTGGTGAGAAGGAACCACAGGTCTAATGCCAGTAGATTTTGGCTAATTATTCAACAATAAAAAACAACAAGCTTTCAATCCAAGGGGTCCTGATGGCACATGGTAAGTTTATTTATAATGATGTGGTGGGAGACCGTGTCAGAGGCTTTCCTAAAGCTGAGGTGACCAACACCCACTGCTCTCCCTTACTCCTCACTTGGGGAAGGCAGTGAGGCTGGTCATCCTGGGAAAACTCACTCTGGGAAAGCTCACCCTGGAAAAACTCAATCTGGCTACCCCCATCACCAGATTTGTTTAATTTGCCATTTTGCCATTGGAATTTTAGTGGGAGCACTCACAAACCTGTAACAGCCCTGTCACATGAAAGTCACATGAACAGTCAGAAGACATATTTTCTAAAGTAAATCAAGGTAAAAGCCATCTGGGTATAAAATATCTATAATTCTTATGTTATAGAGCATGTTGGAGGTCATGTTTCAACAGCTGATCACATGAGTTTAAAAGTTTCAGATTTCATACCCTCATTTCATAGTCTCTGCCTCGTCTTCAGATTGAGTCCTCCATTTGAGCGAAGGAAAATGAGGTCTTGCAAAAACAACAGATTTCAAGCCTTTAAACTGAACTTCTGCCATGAAACTCAACTTCTGATGTTAACTTTTGTCAAAATATTTAAATGGTTCTCTTTTCTTTTTCTGTTGGTGCAGGTAAAATATGATTTTGTGTAGTTTGACACAGTGATGGAGAACAAAGGGAACAGAGGATGTGCCAGGCACCAGCGGAATTTACGGGGCAGAGCTGAGATAAGGCTGTCTCCTCAAAATGAAATGTACAGATTACATTGCAATGCTTCACTGCATCTGCAGATAAGAGAGTTCATTTTGCTTCCTCCTCGCCCATGGTAATGGACATTTTTCACTTTCACCAAAGGCCAGCCTAGCCATAATACAACATTTTGGAAACAGACTGGCTGGAGGGTTTTGAGTAACTACTTTATGATGTGGTGTAAATCCAAAGACCTGAAGTATTAATGTCCATGCTTGAGGAAAGTCTTCTGCAGCTCCTGGAAAGAACTGAGAGTGGTTTAATAACTCTGGACTCAACATTTCTTCCATTCCTACTTTCATTGGCTGCAATTGCCATTCAATGTTTCACCTTCCATGTTAAAACAGAACTTCATCTCTTAACACAATTACAGAAACAGCTTTTGTACAGTTTTCTTTATGTCTTTTTCGGGGTGGGGAAAGAGAAGAAGAGATGAGACAGAAGTCATGTTGTCATAATATTGATTTTCAAAGCCTGGCAAATACACTTCATATTTTGAAACACAATGGAAAATTCAGAGGACAGATCACATATATTTATTGTTCAACAAATACATGTTGCTTTTGCTTACATGATTCTATTCAATCTGTTAAAAATACTGAGTATCCAAGGACTAAAATGAACTGAGGCTCACAATAATGATATTGCTCCTTCCTTAATTTCTGTTCTAGTATCAAAATAGATACACAAAACAAGTTTTCAGGAAAGTTAACCACCAAGAAGATGTAAACATCGCATCTGGATTTATATCAAAATTACTTTTATCTTGAAAAATCTACTGAATACCTACATATTTCAAAATACAGAATTAGAAGAAAGAAATTTCAAAATAAAATTAATAATAATAATAATAATTAAAAATGCAGCAATCAAGAGGCAGACTAAGGCAAAACAATACAACAGGCAGTATTTCTGTGATACTAGAAATTCAGGCACGTCTCTGTCAAGCTTAGTGACTTTTCTAGTTAAATACAAAATACAATGCTCCTTAGAAATACAAAAAAAAAAAAAAAATCTCTTCAAAGGTCTTTTCATAAATAGATGTTAAGATGAGATGTGACCTTGAATTCAAGTCTTCATTGGAAAAAAGGTTACTTGAAGAGCTCCTTCAGCACTCAAACAATCTTGTGGCTACAGTGAGTCACCATGCTGCTTCCCTGATTCCAAAGAGGTGTCACAAACTGTCTGAACCACAGCAGAAAAGAAAAGGTTGTTGCTGCAGAAAAGGAATCTTAATGGGGAAAAAAAAATAAAGAGGAGCCACAAGATAATTTGGAAGCACCGTGTTTCTGTCCCTTTGTTTCACAACCCAGCCAGGAAAGCAAGAAGGCACCAGCAGAACTTGTGCTGTTGAACTCAACAACTGAAATATCCAGCCCTTTACTGAGTTAATAACACTAATTCCTAAAATCTTTATTTGATTAAATTCGTGTTTCAACAGCCATGGCTGTTTCAGGTCCACTGATACAATATTTGTTCTTGAACTGTTCTTTTGCTAACTTGACCTTTTCAAATCTGGAACATTTTGGCTCTGTTTTCATTTATAGTGGTGGCTACACCACTGTGTGATATTTCAATTGAATATGACAGTTTTATTATGTCTCCTTCTGTCTAGGAGTAGAGTTTATGGACACAGTACTAATAAAAATTGTATAATAAAACAAAAACAAAACTGGGCAGCTTTGGCAGTTGAGATGTAGTAAATTGCTTAAGAAAGATACTCTAAAAGACAAAACCGAAAACATTAAGAAATTCTGCATTATGTATTTCTAGTGCTGTTATATTATTATTTTTTATTATACCATACATATTCATAGCTGGAGTATCTTGAAGCACTTGCTGTTGCCACAAGTCTATTGTAAAAATAGTGTGGAATCCAACTAAAGTAATACTTTAATCATACTAAAGTCATACAGCTGAGTCAAAGGACACATCATTAAATGAGGCATTCAGAGAGACAATTCCTTGTCTCTTATTCCAGGAATAGAACCGTGGAATCATAAAATGGCCTAGGCTGGCAAGGACCAAGCTAGCTCATTTAGATCTAACCCCCTGCCATGGGCATGGACACCTTCCATTGCCCCGGGGTGCTCCAAGCCCCATCCAACCTGGCCTTGGACACTTCCAGGGATCCAGGGGCAGCCACAGCTTCTCTGGGCACCCTGTGCCAGGGCCTCCCCACCCTCACAGGGAAGGATTTCTTCCCAGTATTCCATCTGACCCTAACCTCTGGCAGCAGGAAGCCATTCCCTGTGTGCAGTCCCCTCATCCCTTGGGCATTGTCTCTCTCCATGTTTCCTGTTGGCTCCTTCAGGCCCTGCAAGGTCACAGTGAGGTCACCCCAAAGCGTCTCTTCTCCAGGTCAGCAATCCCAGCTGTCCCAGCCTTTCCTCCCAGCAGAGCTGCTCCATCCCTCTGATCATCCTGGAGCCTCCCCTGGACTCTCTCCAGCAGCTCCAGGTCCCCCCTGTGCTGATCCCCAGGGCTGGGGCAGCTCTGCAGGTGGGGTCTCACCTGATCTCTCACCTGGAGCAGCTAAGCAGGAGCTTCAGGTCAAAAAGAGAATTCTTTACTGGCAGGGCAGATGTCCAGCAAACAGGACTGACCTGGCTCAAGTGCTTCTCTAAGGAGTTTGTGATCTATGGGATGGAATGGATTCATGAGGCTGCAGGATGGTGATCTGAGAACTGAAATATCTCTGTTCTCTGATTCTTTATGGCCCCCTAAAACTCTTGGCTCTCCTTTTGTTTATTAAAGAGAAAGGCCGACTGAAGAAAGAGAATTTGTGTTAGCAAACATGGATTCCCAGTTTTATAATGGATCATTCTTATACTCCAGGTATGTTTTTTTTCCTGGAAGTCTCTCTAATTCTGAACCAGTTTACATAAGCAGATGGAGATTTCTTCATCTTCACAGCCACTGGGAAAATACCTTCAAATTATTAAATTATTGCTGGAAGGTTCACTCTGGTTACAGGAACAATCACTAATAATTTATCAGTTGTTTCTGCAGATTAATATCTGGATGACATTTACAAGAAGGAACTTCAGGCCGCAGAAAACTTAATAAAGATGATGATTATTCCTAACTTATTTATACAATTTTCCAAGAGAATCACTCTGAATGAGAGAAAAAATGTACTTAAAAGTTTATAATGCTCGTTTCAATAATATGTAAAGTGGTAAAAACTACATTGTAGATCTCTATGTTTATAGAAAAAAATAGCATTAATCTTATTTGTACTTATAAGATCATTTACAGTAAAATGATTTCAGAATTAGATGGCAATAACCTGGAGCTGTTAGTTGTTAGCGAGTGACTTTTTATTAGAGAATAAAAGAGACTTTCTTAAATTATGGCTAAGAACAAAGAACAGAAGCTCTTCAATCTATTCTGTTTCTATTTTATGCTTTATGTACTTCTCTACAAAAAGCTCAATAGTGACAGACCATACAAGATTAAATGAAATTTTTACGTGAACCATGTTTGATGAAATTTCATAATATTAGAAATGGGAAGAGCTCAGCTCAGCTATTGCTACACCAATTCTGTAATTACACATTACAGTAAATATTTAGTGTTTTCCCCAATCTAAACCCTTTAGATTTTTCCTTGAAATCAACTTGTATTTACCATATGGGCTGCCCATTCTCTTTCACCAAATATATGAAACAGAAGTAAATTTTTGGAAGAATTTTTTTTTTCACTGAATTTTAATTAAATCAAGAATAGCTGACTCATTTTTGTTCTTGTTCCTAAAAATTGAGATCATTAATTTTTTGTTTACAGTGCATTGTATAAATTTTTTTTATATTTTAGTACTTTAAAGTTCCACAAACTTTGATCAGCAATGTTCTACAAGAAAAGTAGGCTTTGGAAATGGAGTAAGGGGCTTAGGGAATGCCTGAGAAACAGCCATGTGCTCCTGGGATCCCAGGATATGACATCCTGTGCCAAAGTAGTTTGGAAAAAGAAATATCCTGAAATATTAATATAATATTTGAAATAGTAAAATGAAATAATAAAAAATAACACAAAAAATATTTCTTTTTACAATTCTTTTCTTGAACAGTACCTTTCCCCCCCTTTTTAACAGTAAAGATCTTAAAAAACACAAGAATATTGGAATGGGTTAAAATCAGCAAACTGGGTTGCCATGAAGGAAATCAGGCACTGGATTAAACTAAAACTGAAGTAAGAAACTTAAAATCAAAAATACCATTGATACAATTATAAGATGACATGAATTGATCCAGGCCTGAATGGAATGGGAAAAGTAAGATCAGTAGAAATTGTCAGAATATCATTTTTTAGTATTTGCAATTACCGTATTTAAGTTTCACATGCACTTGTTAAGAATGAAACCTTTTTTCCCAGTGTCAGAATTGTCAGACTCCAGTTATAGCAAATCAGAGACTGCAGTTTTGTATTCAGAATGGCACCTTGCTGCTTTGGGAAAGGCACACTGACATTTCACCATGGAGAAAAAGGTCTTGGAAGTGTTGCCTGTCCCTAAGAAATGTTCCAGTGAAGTGAAACGTGGCCGTGTTTGCAAAGCCTTGGTGACAAATCCTCGCCCCTGGCTACGTGTACATTCCATTATTCATTCCCCCCCTGGAGCAGCTGATACAGGTTGTCATTACCCAGCTCTCTTTGAGGCTTATGCTGGAATTATTTATGTCAAGATATTTCAATTAAGGGAACAAAGACCAGGTAAATGTCTTTCTGAACAACAGATTTTGCATAACAGGAGTGGATCACAGCTTCACTTTCAACCTAGAGAGTCTTCCCTGTGCAATGAGGGTTGGAGTCTAAATTGATCATCTATTGACATCCACAGACTTGTTTCATCAGTGATAAAGAATCACAGACATGATGGATTTGTTGCTGCAGCCCTCTCCTTAGAGGGGAGAAATGAGCTGAGACACAGACTTGTTTATCACAGCATGAAAAGGGTCCTGGTTTTCTTTATTTTTATTTTCTTTACTCCTCTTTACAGCACAGCCATATTGACTTCAACTATTCACTGACTCTGGCTGCAGCAGCTCCTACTGTAGGTTTCCCTTGCAGCCTCTGACTGCTGGTTATTTCTTGCTAAAGGCTGACTGCAGGGATTGGTGTGCAGACTCTGACTGCAGGCTTTTACCCAGCCAGACTTAGACTGCAGACCCCTCACAGCAGTGATTCTCTCTCCTCAGGGCCCTTCTTCTCCACGATCCTCCCTCACCAACTAACCCACTCCCCTTTATCACACTTATCTTTATTGGATACAGCCGTGACTCATTGGGGTGAGGCTGTTTTGGGTAGTTAACACAACTGTTACTTGTCAGGGGTGAGGTCACCTGTATTCCCTTCTTGTACAAGATTCAGAGAGGACACCCTGGCTTTCAGAATTCCTGCTCAGAGAGGAGTCTAGGTGTGTCAGGATCCAGTCCCAGGCTTGGGCAGTACCTTATGTCCAAACAGCTGTACAGGTGCTTTAAATGACTTTTTTCCACAGTATTAAGGGTGGCAAATCAAATATATTTATAGAAATAAAGTAAATAATTTCTTTAAATTGATGAAAATAAGAACTATCAGACCAAAAAATCTTAATAGGAATATTTACTATACATTACAGGCAGCTCTAACTACTAGTACAGTTCACTATTTATTGAAGCAATTATATTAAAACTAGAAAAACAGTCATTAAGTAGAGATTGATGTCACTCACCCATCCCAGTGACTGAATCTCTTTCCTCACCCTCAAGGAGTGACCTTGGGGGTGTCCCCACTCCAGGGAGGAATCTCCACACACTCCCAGCAGGGGGGTGTTAGAAAATCTCCCATTAAAAAGTGGGGCTGGGCTTTTATGGCACAAAGTGACAGATGTCAGGTGTCCCCAGGCTGGGTTAGATCAGATATCAGCATTGTCACCTGTTGGTTCCCCTGTCAGGATCTCAGGAAATAATGCTCTTCCCCAGAATGTTGGGATGGATGAGTCAGACTGGTCTCAGCATCCTTCAACCCCTAACTCAGCATGACCCCTTTCCCCTGGTAACTTTTGCAAACAGGGATTATTCAAGCTGTTTCTATCCCCACTTAGGCAGAGCATCCTTCTAAAGCAGCTGTTAAATATGCAAATGTTTGATGGTTCAAATTTTCCTTTAATCTGCAGCAGGGAGCATTAACAGTGTCCTGTGCACGGAGGTGGTTGAAATGCGGACCTAATTCCAATTCTGAGGTAAAAAAAGAGTGAAGGATTTGATACGAGATGCAATATCAATGGCAGAGCAGGGAATGGCCTCACTGCTCTTACTGCTCCATTTCTTGAACTTCTCTGAAAGCATTTCTTTTCATGGCATAACAATGGAATAGTATCCCTTGCAAGGAGAAAGGGATTTTGGTTGCCAAGTGTTAGAAGCCAAGGCATCATTTAAAAGCTTTACCAACAGCAGCACAGAACACAACATCCCCTGTATTGATAGTTTTATACATTTTAGGAAGATTTTGGAACAATTCCAGAGTGGTGTTCACTCCCAGGGCAATGGTGGACTCGCCTCCCCTGGAATTGTTTTAAAAAGGTGTAGATGTGGCACTTGAGGACTTGGTTTAATGATGATTGTGGTGGTGATGCTGGTTGAAAGTTGGACTTGATCTTAAAGGTCTTTTCCAACCTTAATCTTCCTATGATTCTATAATCTGTGACCTCAGAAGTTTTTCACCTACTTAAGAATCACCTTGATCCAAATCACAAAGCACAGCTCTGACATTGTAATTGGTTAATTGGTTTAGGCCAATGAAATAATAATAAAAAAAAATCCTAAGAGTAAATTTCATACGTTTTATTACTTTTCATGCAGTTTGCAGAGTCTGAGGAAGAGTGAAATTGTTCTGTAAAAGTCTTATGAAATACAAGGTTTCACTACACAAGAACATAAATCCTGGTGAAAATTCAAGTACCTTGGTCTTCAGAGTGAAAAGCATTGGTCTGTGGCTGATGAAAATGTCAACAGGTATATAATCTGAACAAATTTAAGCCATTTTCACCTCTCTAGTACTGGTCTTTCCAAGTTTCTTTTCCCAGGGTCATGTCTAGAATGTGAATTCTCAAGGTCTGCTGCTTGCAAATATGCAATCATAATTCCTGACCAAAGGCAAAGGAAAAAACCCCACCTTTTCCGAAATGATGAATATTTTAGCAGCTATAACAAGAAGAGGAATAAGTTATTCATGTAAGAGTAAATAAAGAGCAGCCCAAAAGCCCAGATCAATGTGAGCAATTCAATTTAAGAAATAATTTAATATTTGACAGGACAAATGTAAAAGCAGCACACTGCTAAATGCTCACAGTGGCACAACTTCCATGTCCATCCCATGTTCTGTTTTCTTAGGCCTGCTAGTGAATATTCAGGACTAATGATTTTACTCAAGTCTAAAATATTTTGCCTTGCAAGGTGCCACGATGGAGGCTGCTCTTCCTGACCTTGCAGGAATGAGATTTTTCATTCTACTCATGAAGTGTAATGTCATTGAAAGCAGTTCAATGCATTCATTTCAATTACATCGTATTTTTATACAAGATACAGTGCAGTTACTTTGTGGAAGGGTTGTAGTTTTTTTTAAAATTAAACTCACAGAACTGGAATTCTATTAATAAGGCACCTACATTTTCTATTTCTGATGAGATATTTTAATTTTTGAAATAACTCTGAGAATACCGGTGATGTTTCCAAGATTACAATTATATTTACTCTCAGTAAAATAACTTCTTTCCCGGTCAAAAATTGTAGTTGAAGTGTAACAATTCTGAAATTCCTACCTGCACATTACAGAGCTGAGGGCAAAGATTTCACTGCTTACACAATTTTGCATGGTGACAAAAAGAAGCAAAAGAAGAAAAGCAATTTAAAAGTTAATAAATAAGAGATTATCTCCACCCTCCATGTGCTCTACTTATTCTTAAATTATGTGAACAGAACATTCATTTGATCAGAAGTGTGAATGGAATTATTGGAATTAATGCAATGTGAAAACCTAAAGATCTAAAAGGCAAAAAGGAAGAGAAGCAAGGAAGTAAAGGGCAGTGCCTGCCCTGGAACTGAATTGAAAATACTCACCAGAATTTAATATATTGTGATTTTTGTGACATAATTCTGCCAGTGGCCTCTTCTGATAAAATTTTTTGTCCAAGGTCAGATGAACTTCTAATTAAATTGTTGTGCATTCATTGATTCTGTTTCTTGGCACACAAAAAATAGGTTGATGCTAAACTTAAACCAAATCAAAAAATTATTAACTAAGGGGAGCTTCCTTTGATATTACAAAAGTTCATTGGACAAAAACTTTTATCAGAAGTGGCAGAATAATGTCACCAAAACCACAGCTGGTCTATTTTGATAAAAAGCCCAAACGAAGCTCATGTGACTGTAACTGGGCCAAACAAAGGTATCTGAAGTGGGAATCTGGAGCAGAGTTTGATCTTCTTTCTCTGGATCCGTACCTGGATGTCCCTGGAATTGCAGTGTTCTGCCCTCAAATCAGTTATATCCTGTGGCTTACCCCAAAAGAGCCAAGATTTAGTACATTTCACTTTGCAATCAGCGCAGAAGAGATATAACTTCCATTTACTATGGAGGGAAAGATAATGGAGAAAGGACCGTATTTTTTATAAAATGCCCCTTATCTTTACACAAATACCATCAAAGTGGAAGCTGTCACAGGACCCTTCATCCCTGTGTGCTCCTGTACCATGCTGAGTGGTATCACATTTATTAGGAGTGTTATTAGGAAGTCTTCCTCCGATGTGTCACATCTGTCACATCTGTCTTTCACTGCCTAGCTGGCTGTCATCTGCTCTTTTGAGCATCAGCTCATGAGGCAGCTCTTTCCACAGGCTGATTGTCACAGCGGAGGGAGCAATGAATAAACTGATTTTTTTTTCTTCTTTAATAAAATAAATTTTAATTGATTTGGTACTTTTTATTTCTCTCATTCTTTTAAATGGTGTATCAGGCAACCACAGGGTTGTGTATATGTGTAGAGAAATGTGCCACCTAAACAGATGTGATGTAATGATGTGTGAAGAGACCTGAATCAGCAGGTGAGAACATATTTCAGAATTTAGTGCAAGGAAAAATGCTGTAGCAGGAAAGAGAGAAGGAGGAAGGAACAAGGAGTGTAGTAAGGGTTGCCTGAAGTTATTTTTACATCATTTTCTAGCATTTTTTTCTTGCAGACAAGCTAATATATTAAGGTATTTAAACAATATTGTTGTCTTTCTTGGGAGTCCCTTGTTTACAGTTGTTCACTCTTACTGCTCTATTCTCCTGACATGCCATAAATCTTGTTTGGTGCCTGCTGCCCAACAATGCCATGTGGAGCTGTAGAGATTTAGTTTGAGCTCAGTGGGCACTTTTCAGCTGTATTTACCTATTTACTGGTTTGGTTACCAACACTCATTTCAACTGGAAACTAAATCACAGAATCACAGAATATCCTGAGCTGGAAGGGACCCACAGGGACCAGCCAGTCCAACCCCTGTCCCTGCACAGACCCCGCAACACTCCCACCCTGGGCATCCCTGGGAGCATTGTCCAAACACTCCTGGAGCTCTGGCAGCCTTGGGGCCGTGCCCATTCCCTGGGGAGCCTGGGCAGTGCCCAGCCCCCTCTGGGGAAGAGCCTTTCCCTGATCTCCAGCCTGACCCTGCCCTGGCACAGCTCCAGCCATTCCCTGGGTGCTGTTCCTCTGCTGCTCCTCAGCCCTCACTGAGATCTGATCTCAGCCTCCATTTCTCCAGGTGAACAAACCAAGTGCCCTCAGCCTCTCCTCAGATGGACAAAACCTTTTTCATTCCATGCTGTTTCTATACTGCATCGCACCTGAGGGTTTTAATTCACATATACTCCATGCTTGCTAAAAAAAAGGGGGTTACCAAGCTGCCTGCACCCTTTAGAATTATAGCAGAGACTCATCTTTGAAAATCTGTCCCCTGCAAAACCTGATGATAACATTTTCCTTGAAGGGTTTAGTGGAAAATGTCTCCTCTTAACAACGTGTGTGGCGCCGCTTGTCCTGTTGGTGCTCTCCTGCAGCAGACCATAAATCACTGCAGAATTACTGACAGCCTGCACCACCAACATGCTGTACCCTGCTCTGGGACCTAATTATATCACCATCCCATGGCAGCACCTTTGAAAGGGGTTTGTCAGCATTTTCAGTGCACAGTTTTCTGGCTGTTTCCAAGGTGGATGAAAACTTAATATATCAGTAATTCCAGAATTGTATCTGCTTGAGCAGACACAAAAGTTGTCAGTCAGGATTTGATTTTACTTGTCTGTATGTTCTAGTTTTCTTCATTTATTTATTTTTCCAGCTGGGGTTAAGCATCTCACAGCAGCTTGTGTGTGTTTTTGAAAAGTTCCTATAAAAAGCTGTTCAGTATCTCTCAGTTATTTCTAATTATAGGTGAGGTAAACGGTTGCTGAATAATGAAGTGTTAAATATATTCAGTGTACATACAAAAGTGCTGGAGGGTAAGAAAGAAAAAGTTATCAAAATAATTACCTGCTAGCTCTGCCTCCTGGGATCATCCTAAGTGAAATGGCACTGTGATTTTTGAGACAAATTTGAGAGGGTTGTGAGAAATCCAGGAGCCTTTACAGCAATGTACATTGATACAGCTCATATTCTTCAATGTTTGCACATCAAGCTGTTTTTAATTTTGGATTTCTCCCCTGGTAATTTTTTTCCTGTCATGTTGAAGATTTTTTTATTAATATAATGTATACTGTAGGTGACTCTAGTTCTAGAAATTAGTATTTTAATTTCAACTGTGATTTAAAACTTCACCTACTTCCGTGCTGGTTCATTTTTATTTTTTTTCCCCTAAGTGAGGCAGTAGCTACAGAAGAGAGGATGGATTAAATCAGGTAGCAGAGATTACTTTATTGCTAAAATATCAAACTAATCAACGAGACGCGTGATTTGACAGGTGGAAACAGTACTGATGGTGGTGAATAACAATTGCTACGTGGTGATAGTCCAGGGAAAGTGTCACTTATGGCATCAGGAGTAATAAAAGGAATCATATGTTGGACATTTTGCTGCCATTTCATTCTGCAGCACCAAAGTCAATGAAAAGCATTGATACAGTTAGCTGTTGGCTCAGGATAATCTCCATCTGGAGCACTCTGGCTAACACTGTTTTGTACCTGGGACACACTCCAAATTCAATTTAGCCAGAAAGACTTCTCAGCACATTTGGAAGAACTGCCTCTTCCACCTTCCTCGATGAACTTGCCTCGTGTGCAGCTTTGCACAGTTTTTCTCTCTGTATATTTTGGACTATCAATATATTTTCTTTCCTCAAAATTGACACTCCATGGTAATGAAAATATTTCTGATTTTTTTTTTT
>VWZU01012068.1:130050-166057 GCA_013397095.1 Sterrhoptilus dennistouni | reverse complement strand
TTTATTGTACCAATTCCTTTGAGAGCTCTGCTTCTGCTGCTCTTTGTCTCAGTAAAACCTCTCCAAGGTTTAATGCTATAGTTGCCTTTCCTGGTCCTGTGCTCACCACACATAAATTGGCAGAAATTAAAGGCTGGAGTGCCCAGTATTTTGAAAACCAGCACTGCAGCAGCTCAGTGCCTGTCCCTCAATGTGCATGGCAATGTGCAGGGTGACAGAATTTCCCAGATTTCCTCCAAATGTTGTGTGAGACAGCTCATCTGCCCTGGGCCAGGCAGGAACAGACACTGTGGTGGTGGCAGGGCTCAGGTTCCTCCTTCCCTGGCCCCGTTTCCCTTGCTGTGCCCTCCTGAGGAGCCTGGGAGATCATTTTCCAGAGGCACTACAAACAAACAATAGGCACAAGAGCCATAATCACTGCACTTTGTGGAGAGAGGTAGAAGGAGCTCGGCTTCACTGCTTGTTGCTTTTCATCTTCTTCTCTGCCAGAGTTGGGATTAAATGCTCGAGACGGTTTTTTGTGTTCGGACTCGGATATCTATTAATTCTTATTTATATTACAGTCTCAGAAACCATGAGTGCTACAGCATTTCTAGCTAACAAAGTAAAAAATGGCTCCTGTCTCTTTCTCTACAATGTCTTTTAAGAATAAACTCTCCAATTATGAAATGACACCTAAATTATTTTTACTTTTAACCCAATAACCAACCACCCGTGGCCCGCAATGCGGATTTTTCTATCCAATTACACAATGCCACCTAAACCCATGAAGAGGAAGGTGAAAAATAAGGACTCAGCCTCCACTCTAAAACCTCCATCTTGCTTTATATATATTACTATTTACTAAAACCTTAAACTCAAAGTTTTCCACCCTGTGATATCACACACTTCTATTCAAACTACACATCCATTATCCCACCACTATCATTCAATTTTGGAAGTATTTTCCAAGTCTAAAATTCTCAATGCCCAGGGTTCCAACAACTGCCTGCTGTGTGTAACACCCAGCCCAGTCCAGACCTTGGACACCCCTCTTTACTCCACATCCTTCCTTGAAGAGAAAGCAGAGAGGCAGTTGATGGAAAACTTGTGAAAATATCATTTATCATTCCTAAACTTTTATCTAGAAGTAACCTCCTTCCTGCACTCACAAAGGACAGTCAATAACACATTTTTTACCTACCCCTTGCATCACTGAGATGTTGCTTCTGGGGTGAGTGCTCAGTCTCTACAATATGTAGTTATTCTTTCTTGGTGATGTTTCTAACACACTCAAAGGGATACCCAAATTCAATTTCCCACTTCAATATTACCCCAAAGCCAATGAAATACCCTTTCCCCCTCTCTCCAGCGGACAGCAGAGCTGATCTGCATCCATCACATTGAGTGGGTCAAGAAGCAAAACTAAATCCAAGACCCATAACATTTTAAAATTTATTTTATGATAAAGGACATAGACTTGCCTGCACAGTTGTGTGAGCAGCTCTTGTGTCCTGTTGGTGCATATGGAATCACTTCCTTCCTCAAGCACTAATGCAAAATATCACTGAATGATAAAATCACAGAGTCATGCAATGGTTTGGTTTGGAAGGAACCTCAAAGATCAAGAATTTTTAGAGTAAAACTGTGAGCCAGGATCTCCCTTGACTTTCTGTTTGCACCCTGAAGAATTTCTATACTTCTCTTCCTGTTTATTTTTTTATTGGTCCATGTTTTTCCTCAGGGTTATCTGGCAGGTAAAAGAAAAATTTGCCCATGTAACACATTTTTTCCATGAAAACGTGGCACCAAAGATCCCAGTTCTGCTCCAAGTCATATAGCTGTAAAGTGGCAGCACTCTGATTAATCAACATTTTGATTCTGACTTCATGCTGCCGCTTTCCAAAGCAGAATTCAGGAAGTGGACTCATTTTTGAAAATAACATTTTGTTTGATATTTCATTTCAAATGAGTAGTTGTGTCACTTTGTGAAATGTGGGCACAGTGGGATTTGGTCAAAGGTTGGACTTGACAATCCCTGAGGTCTTTCCAACCTTTATGATTCTATGCTTCAATGATTTTAACTTATATTGGTTTTATAGGCATTATTTTTTTCCTTTCTTTTGCACACACATTCACACAGAGGCAAAGTAATAATTGGCAATACTGCTGTCTTAGGGAAATTGATTTTTGAAAGGCCAAACGAAATTAGCCAGGATTTTTCACATGCTAATGTGAGGAAAGGTAAAACAGCTTTTCAGACAGAATGAAACCTTGACAAAGATTTCGACTACACAGATCTGGCCAGGCTTCCTACAGTTTTCCTCTATGGCAGTAATCAGCCTCATGGGGAGGTCTGTAAAACTTTGGCAACACATTGAGAGCCCAGATGAATCCAAATCATGATAAATCACGGGGGGACTCATTGCAAGGCTTATTACAGCTCGACCAAACCTGGCCCAGCAACTGAAAAATCAAATTGTCCTTGTGCATCTCAGGGGAGCAAACGTCCAACAGAACTCGTAAAGAGTAACTGCACAGAGCAGCATCATATTCTGCTTTCAGAATACCTTTTGAGCTTCATGAAAAATCATAACTTTTCTTTCTCAGAAAATTTCCATCGTGCAAAGGGGTGAAATTATATGACAAAAACAAGCAGTTAATGATTGGAATTCGTGTTACAGAAATGGGGTACAGATGGCAAAGAAAAGTGTTCCTAAATTGAGTTTAGCTCATGGGAAGAAGTAGAGCTGTAGATATTAGGAAGTTTAGTTCCTAAATCTTGTTTTTCTGTTTCAGAGCTGTGATTCAGTTTGCTAAAGAAAGGACCATAAACATGAGCTGTCATTTTCCCCCTCAGCTGCTCCTCATATGGCACCTCCAGGATCCTTCCCCAACCTCGTGTCCCTCCTTTAGACACTCTCTAACACCTGTAGATTGTTTTGGTATTGCAGCACCCAGAATTACCCACAATATTCCAGGTAGGGCAGAGCAGGACAAGCCACCCCTGGAACAGCTGGTGACGCTGGGCCTGGTGCCCCCCAGGATGTGTGTGAAGATCAGCAAAAAGCCAAATCAAATTTCTTCATCTACACTCTCCACATGTTTCAAAACCACCTTCACTGCTGCTTTGTGGCTAGGAATAGCCCAATATCATCCATATGATGCCTTGAGTTATGGCTTTCATGTATTTCAGACTCTGTGCTGCCCAGGGCTGCAGTTCTGAGCTCACAGTCAGTGTCACTCAGCTCTGCACAGAGCAGGGACACAAAACAAATCCTTTTCCTGCTGAAGACCAAGGACAACTTTCAGGCCCAAAAGCACAAACAAGGGTGGGCTGAAGGGAGGAACAAGAAGGATGGGACCTCACAACCTGGAGCTGGAATAGGACAATTAAACCCCAATATGCAAATGGACCAAAACTGGTAAAAGTGTGAGGCCTTGTGACCAGTCTCCCATTTTGTGACCACTTTGGGTCCATCTTGGGTGTAGCCCTGGTCAGGCTCTTGTCCTGCCCAAGGTGGATCCTGGAGGCCTTTCAATAAATCCCTACTCTATTCTCTGGCTCTGTCCAGTCTCTGTTCCAGGTCAGCCTTCCCAAGGCATCAGTTTCTGGTGACCCAGATGGGACAATGAGGCACCTGGAGAACCCCCCTGGAGCAGAGGAACACCAGCTCCTGTCCCCTCCTCCTGAAGTCACTCTGAGGGGAGGCAGCCCCAGCTCTGCCCCAGAAGATATCAGAGCCCAACACGTGTGGTGTTCACACAAAATCAGTATTTAAAATGAGCCTGGACTTCCACAGCATTTTCCTGAAAACATGAGCTCTCCCCAGGTTTTCCGGAGAAATCAGGTTTTCCTTTACGCACCTGGGTAGGGCCCAGCCTTGCAGCAGGGCTCAGCTCTCAGCAGCAGCCACTGCAGTCCCATTAGGCAAATGTTCAAGAAGCTCTATAACCTAAACATGAGCTCATTGGAACATGCAGGACAAGACCACAGCCCCTTGAAATCAGTGGGGATTTTTCCACTCACTACAAACAAATCAATGCCACTGAATGATTGCATCCCTCTACCTGATGTGGATGCTGAGCTTGTTGAATAATTCTGGCTCTGGTGCTTTTATCTGAAGATCCCTCAATAGTTTTATGAATTATTTTCATTATGATTCTTCATACTGGGAAAAAAAGGATAAAAATCTGTAATAATCCTTAAGTATATGAGCTGTAAAATCAACACAATACTGTGCAATTGTGACACAGCTTTACAAAATGGATTGAAAATCTACCCTATAGGACAGGCAGGATTCATACAAGAATCATCTTGAGGGAAGTGATTCTTCCCCTGTCCTCTGCCCTTGTGAGGCCCCACCTGGAATACTGTGTCCAGGTCTGGGGCCTCAAACACAATAAAGGTTTTGATCTGATGGAAAAAGTCGTGTGAAAGCCACAATGATGCTCTGAGGGCTGGAGCCCCTCTGGTCTGGAGCCAGGCTGGGAGAGCTGGGGGGTTCACCTGGAGAAGTGAAGGCTCCAGGGAGAGCTCAGAACCCCTTGCAGGGCCTACAGGGGCTCCAGGAGAGCTGGAGAGGGACTTGGGACAAGGGATGGAGTGACAGGAGACAGGGAATGGCTTCCCACTGACAGACGGCAGGGTCAGATGGGATATTGGGAAGGACCTGGCACAGGGTGCCCAGAGAAGCTGTGACTGCCCCTGGATCCCTGGAAATGTCCAAGGCCAGGTTGGATGGGGCTTGGAGCAACCTGGGCTAGTGGAAGGTGTCCCTGCCCATGGCAGGCGGTGTCACTGGATGAGCTTTGAGGTCCCTTCCAACCCAAACCTCCCTGTGATTCTCTAATTCCACAACACATCCAATATTCTTTTCTTCCAACACTCCTTTAAAGGAGTTCCCCTGAGCCCTGAACCTGATTAACAAGTCAGCCTCCCCACCCTTTGCCAATGTATTCAGTGAGGAAATAACCATTGAATGTGCTAGACAACCCAGATCCCTATGGAAAGCTGTTCTGTGGGCACGTTTCAGGGATGGATCCAGGCCAGCATCCACTGCTCGTTCTGAGACTTTTAGCCATTCTCAGCAGAGGCTACTTCAGCCCCATTCCTAGAACTCCATTGAAATCTTCCACTTGGGTATTTTAAATAAGGACCAAATTTCAGGCAAACACAGCCCTGCTGCCCAATTCCAGCAGAAATCCATCAGCTGTCACAAGTGGAAAGGCACATGGAGCCAGGGCAGCACGTCCCACAGCCCACAGCAGGACACAGCCTCAGCTTCCTCAGTAAATCATGGGGAATTTTCCCTCTTCCTGCCAAACCTAATTTGTGAATGAAAAGCATTCCTACAGTTCTCTAAGTGTGGCAGGACTTGGGCCCAAGTTCCATGATTTCATTAAGCAATGTGTCATTAATACCCCCGGCGTGTTCCTCCCGGGTACAGGAGCTGCGGAAGGCAATAAATTCGGAATCTGGAATTAAAGAATGCAAATGATATCCAGGGTAATGGTTTTTTTCAGAGTGTTGGAATGTACACAAGGCCACTACACTGCCTGGCGCTGAGGAGCACCGTGTTAGCAATTTACATTCGTTTGCATCTCACCACAAACCCTCTGTTAACAAGCAAGGTCAACAGAGTTCCCTAGGGGATGAATCCAGGACAAGAATGCTTCTCCCCATGTTGATGGCAGACCATGGATGTCTCATTCTACATCACCACTGAATGTAAAGTGAGTTTAACACACAGGCAGGGTAGTTAAGACATGCTTTTCAAGCCCTGTAAATTACAAATACTGTGTAGCATGTTGAAATCAGTATTTACATTTTAAATGCCCACAAATATGTAAGGAAAAAGGTGTCAGGAATTATTACACAGCATTAAGAAATTACTTTCTTACCTGAAGGAGCAGATGGTTGTGAAAATCTTGTCAGATAGAAATCATTATTCAAATATATACATACAACTTCTGGTTATTACCTGGTTTGAGCCTGGTCTATCAGAATTTGCCAAGTGCAGGTGTGAGTGACAGCTTTTATGTTTCCTTAATGCTGTCTTTAGCTTTAATGGTGGCACAAACTCTGGATTATTTTGCACTCAGTGTGCTCCACCCTGCCCTTATATTTAACACAAAACCTTTTAGTTTATTTCCAGGACAGAAAACAACTAGATAGAGAAACCCAGGTTCTTCCTGGACATTTTAGGACATGAAGTTATTGAGCAGTATCGAGGTCACCACCAGAAACTTTATACCAAAAGGAACAGTTAGGTCTTCCAATTCATCTTAGGGCAGATATTTCTGAGGCTGAAGATTTTTGTTGGGTTTTTTTTCTTCTTATTTTCTTCTGAATAATTTGAAAGTTCCCAGGGCTCATATTTTTAAGAGCATTTTGGGGTGTCTGTGCAGGGACGGGATGATCCTGGGGGTCCCTTCCAATTCAGGATATTCTGTGACTCCATGATTCATTGTTCCACCAGTCAGTAGAATCCTTTCACATCTGACAACAGAATATATGTAGTATTTTGTAGCAAATGGCTATAAAGTGACTTTTTAATCTCCACTGAACTTGATGAAAACAGTGGCAATGACCTAGAAATCTTGTTAAGTTTGGCATGAATTTTCCTTCTTGGGATGTCTTCTTGTGCTTGACTCCAAAAGAGGAGAGAGGTCCACGAGTGAGAAGTGCCTGACCTGAGAACTCCCACCAATCTTCTGTTTTTAAGCTCCCTCCAGACTGGTAAGTGACTGACTGCTTTACTTTATCATGTCTTATTAATATGATTTATTAATCTGGTAATTCAGGTCAAGCTGGCACCGTGTGTAGCCGAAAGGAATAAAACAAAAAGAACATCGTGATAAAATGTTATCATCATGGCATCACTGCAAATCTGAATGACAGCACGAGTGAAACCCACACTGATGGACTGTTGATATTCCACAGTGACACGGTTACTGCATCTTTAGGCCACAGACTCCCAGCTCTGTAAAGTAAAGAGTGCTCTCAGTTTTAGGAATATCGAACTCTGCTGAGTGGCTGGAGTGCCTCGGCAGCACAGCCTGGGAAAAAAACACAGCGTGGGATAAAAACAGAGCTTGGGATAAAAACACAGCAGCTGTGAAAACACCAGGTCATGGAACCAAGCAGGGACAGAGAAAAAGATTCCCAAATTTCATGGAATTATGAAAGCATTAGTGGCTTGGGAATGAACTTGAGGACCATCTCATTCCAGCACCCTTTCCACTCGACCATTTTGCTCAATCCCTGTTGATTTTTTCCTTCCTCCTCAGCCAGACAGTGTTGAAAATAAGAAAATAAAATCTTGAGGGCATAGGAATTATGCTATTTCTCTCTTGATTTTTTTCATTGACCAGGTCTCATAGAGGTACATTTCTCCTTCTGTGCAAAACACCAGAGGCTTCAATCCCCAAATTCCCATGATCTACACAGATAACAGAGTTTTCCAGAAATTCTGGAGAGTCTGTGCACGTCACTAAACCTGATCCAGAGGCAGCTGAAGAGGCACCCTGAGATTTTTCTGCTGCTGGGTTAGAACAGACAATGTGAAACAAACACAAATTCCAAGTTCCACAAGGCAGCCACAGCCTTGGCTGATGGTTTGTGACTCCAGGGAGAGCAGACCCCAAAGCTTTGGAGCTGCCTTGTATTGGAGCATCCCAGACCAGTGATTCTTGTACAAAAATTAGTCTTTATCATGAATATTTCTAGTTCTGCAGAGCCGGAAACATTGACAGAACTAATACAATGTCCAGTTTCCTCATTGTTTAGACACAAGGTTCACATTTTATTTCTGAAATACCATCTTCAAGGATTTACTTCAGCAAGTTTTATTGGGAATTCTTGAGAGGATTCTGTATTTAAAACAAGGAAAAAAATAATGTGAATTAAAATGATGATCAAGAAAAGAGAGATGACTTCCACAATGTGATTCTCCTCCTTTCAAGTTATTCAGTTTTTTATTTATTGTATTTAAGCCATGTCTATGTGTACAAAATGGGATTGTGAAAAACTGTTCCCGCTTTCCTTGAGATATACAAGAAATTATTACTAGTAATGGGCTAAAATTGCTCCATGTCATGGCAGCACTTGACAAGTTCACATTAGTTTGTCATTTAAGGTAGGCTTAATAGAAGAAAAATATAGATTTAATTTAAAAACCCCAAACTTTATTTCTTTCCTCTAACATAACAAAAATCTGCTAATTAGTCAATAGGATCTTTAACAGTGACACAGAGTTATTGAATTCTGATATGACTATTACAATGATAAAGGTCTTATTGACAATAAATGGTAATTTTCTTGGAAAAAAAAAAACTCCAAGAAAAAAATAAAGGAAACATGTAAGTATTTTTCTTTCTGTAGAAGACCAAATGAACCCAAAGAGAGGTAGCCAATTGCCACTAGAATTTTTATTATGTGTTAATTTAAAAATAGCATAGTGTATCTCAAAGGCTTCACAGTGATGTGAAAAAAAGAGGAGAAAAATATTATTCTTTATTTGATATAAAGAAACTGATTTTGTATTTTATATACTTGCATACTTGCATTTTTCTGTGTTTAATTTATTACATATGTAATAAATATATATATCATTGTTGTTGTATATATATCATTGTTGTTACTTAGTTAAATTATTTCCTCATATATTTCAAAAATTGTCATATATTTTCATTTTATTTTAATGTTCTACTGTAGGAATACAAAAAACAAAATTAAAAACTGTTGCCCTGACAAATGCCAGTAAAACACTGGATCCTCTGCCAGAGGCTGGGGAGATACTGTTAATTGCCTAATCAGATTTTTGTAAATTCTGATGAAATCTATGCACTTTAGGTAACTAAAGTTATTTAAAATAAACCTGCACATTTTAATAGGAGCTCTAATAGTAATATTAGTGGGCTCCCAATAGTGACTTGAAAACTGAGGAAACAAGAAGTAATATTAGTGATATTAGAATGAACAGGCTGCCCAGGCACTGGGGGAGTCACCAGCCCTGAAAGTGATCAGAAAACTTGTGGATGTGGCACTTGGGGACATGGATTAGTGGGAATGTGGTGGTGGTGGTTGGACTTTATGGCCTGGAAGGTCTTTTCCAGCCTTAACAATTCCACATGGCAAAACACCATTCAACACTCTTCCAAAGACCATTGCCTTTGTTCCACCACACAAAATCCTTCACAGCAACAAAGGCTGGAATCAACAAACTAATTCCATGGAAGTCATTTGTGGCCCTTACTCACACTGCCCAACTTCCTGAGCCTCCCACTCTGCCAACAGAAGCAGCAGAGCTTTCCTGGTAGAGATCTGAGGAATAATCCTATTACAACTGCTGCTCCTGCTGCCCAATTAAGGCTGTTATCAAAGTACAGGGATTGGTATAATTGCAATTAAATGTATGAACAAAGCAAAGATCACAGAGCGGCTCCAGGAAACACCTCCTCAGGAGTTAAAGCCTAAAAGGCAGGGTGATCTTTTTCCTGTAGCTGAGTCAGAGGGAACAGCACACCATCCATGCCCAGAAGCCATAGAAAATGTCACCATGGACAGACACCAAGGGGCTTTTGTCTCAAAACCATGAGAGAGAAACTGCAGCCTCATATTTCCTTTGAATGTAGTGCTGGTATTAATTTATATCGTGCTGGATGCAAAAATGAGAGATGAATTGGTGTTCTTCAAAATGAGAGATGATTGAGAAGTGGAGGAGTTGTCCATGCTTTGTAGCCTCCATGGAAGTCAGATGGTGCTTTGTTTCTGTCAGATTTTAACAGGTAAACTGATCCAAGTCTTTTTTCCTCCATGGGTTGCTTCCACCACTCCTTCAGAAGTTCCCTCTGAAGGATGGAGGGCAGGGAGGAGTGCTGGCAGCAGTGCCCCTCCTCAGAACATCACTTCGCTCTCGAAGTCTCTGAGGTAACTGGTGGGAATAATGAGCATGAGAAATCCCTCTGCAGAGGGAGGTTTTCAAGTCACAAATAACAACACTGGGAGTGTCATTCATTCCTTTTGTTTCTACATCACTCTTGGTGGAAACTCAAGCACTAACTCCAGCTGGAGACATGGGAAGTCCTGGGGGCGTTCAAAGTTTTCCTGTTGCTGGTTTCTTGTCCCTTCAGGATCAGACTTCCAAAATCAATGTATGTAACAGCTCTTGTGTGTGTCACTGACAGAATCCACGTCTAAATATAGATTTCAGTTAATAAATTTCATAAATAAATTCAAAAAGTCATAGATAACTAAATAAATAAACAAGGTGTTCTGTTGATAGCCTTTTTGATCAGTTTCCCTCTTCTAAAATACGTTTTTCTGCTGTCAAAACAAATCATCTAAGAAAATAACCCCATTCATTTCAGCAGAAATGCAGGCCTGTAATAGCATAAATGACATATCTCTGGATTGCTGCTTGCTTCAGAAAACATCTGCAATAAAGCAGGGCTAATCCTCAAGAATTTATTTGTAGAAAATCCATCAGGTGTAATACTGGAAACCCTCTATCAACATCAAACATAAAGCAAGGCCTGTCTGAGGCATATGTAATCAAAGTCATGTCTTTTTAAATAAAAAACTACTTTGTCTGAGAAGCCAGAAAGCAAAACCTCCAGCAGATTTCTGCTTCTGGGGGGTGCCAAAATGTTTTTCTTTAATTGGAAGAGACGAAGATTTTTGCTAAGCTTCCCCATCCTTCAGAAAGCCTCTGTGGCTGCCACCAATGTTCTGATCTAAGGCTTTGCAGTCACCATCTACAAGATTTTTTTCAAGCAGCACACTTCTTAAAAGATTTGACTTTCTCTGATTTTGAAGACACAGGAAAAGCAAGGAACAATACTTGTCATTTCCTGGTGTCTGTTTGCCAAGTGTTACCCCATGACATGATTTGAAATACTTCAAGAAGGTTCTTGGAGGGAAAAGGTGTCTTCCATTATTAAGTTTGTGTGAATTTTTCTCTAGTACTGGTCCAAATGATGTAATTGGGAAAAAAAAAAAAACAGATGGCAGATTTTTTTATCAGAAATGGAAGAGTTGATTTTTTAATTGTATGTGTCTATTTATGGGAGGTTTATATAAGTTGAAAAGGTTTCTGTTAATATTTATGAAGATGACCAGCACATGATATTTCACTAATTCAATTAAACAATTATGTGCATTAGAGAGAGAAGCTTTGATGAAACTATTTAGTACTGTCAAGCAGTTTTAATTCCTGAATGGGAAGGTGACAGGGGGAAGTGGGTGCATTTGCAAACTCTTGGGATAAAGTCACAGAAGGTGGAATGTGGTATCAAATCTGCCATTTTATTTATCTTACCAAACAGGGCCTGCTGAAGGGTCACATGTGTACAAGGTAAGTAATACTGAATTAGTAGAAAAAAAAATTGTTCAAATGTACCAACATTGCTAGTGGAGCAAATATAAGTGGTCTTGCTATAGAATCCCAGAATTCTTAAGGTAGGAAAAGACCTCCCAGACCATGGACCTCCCAACCTGTGCCTGACCCCCACCTTATCACCTGCACTGAGTGCCACACCCAGGCCTTCTGATGCCTTAAGTTTCAGCTTTCATGTGTTCAGATTCTCTGCTCCCTAGGGGTGCAGTTCTGAGCCTCACATTAAGTGTCAGTCAGCTCTCTTCTTATCTGAGCATCACCCACTTCTTTGTTACCTTTAGTTGACAACATGACAAAAACTAAACCCTGAGGAACTGCATGAGACAGAGTATCACAGCTGTCACCCAGAGATCCATTCAGACCTGGGATACACTATGCCTTAATTTTTAGCTTCCATGTATTTCAGATTCTGTGCTGCCCAGGGGTGCAGTTCTGAGCTCACAGTCAGTGTCACTCAGCTCTGCACAGAGCAGGGAGACAAAACAAATACTTTTCCTGCTGAACACCAAGGACAACTTTCAGGCCCAAAAGCACACACAAGGGTGGAGTGAAGGGAGGAACAAGAAGGATGGGACCTCCCAAACTGGAGCTGGAATTGGACAATTAAACCCCAATATGCAAATGGACCAAAACTTATAAAAGTGTGAGACCTTGTGACCAGTCTCCCATTTTGTGACCATTTTGGGTTTTGTAGCCCTGGTCAGGTCCTGTCCTGCCCAAGGTGTGTCCTAAAGGACATTCAATAAATATTTACTTTATTCTTTAGCTCTGTCCAGTCTCTGTTTTAGGTCAGCCTTCCCAAGGCATCACTTCCTTGGACACCTCCAGGGATGGGGACTCCAACACCTCCCTGGGCAGCCCCTGACAAGGCCTGAGCACCCTTTCCATGGAGAAATTCCTCCTGGTGTCCAACCTGAGCCTCCCCTGGCCCAGCCTGAGGCTGTTCCCTCTCCTCCTGTCCCTGTTCCCTGGAGCAGAGCCCGACCCCCCTGGCTGTCCCCTCCTGTCAAAGAGTTGTGCAGAGCCACAAGGTCCCCCCTGAGCCTCTTTTTCTCCAGGCTGAGCCTTCTCAACTCCTTCAGATTAACCCTAAGTTCAACCCTCATGTTTCTCATCTTAAAGCTTAGGAAATAAGGATTGCACATGTAACTTCACCTTTGTAAAACTCTATGACATTATGAAGAAAAAGTGAACAATTTGGGTCTCAGCCATCCCAGAAATAAGCTGAATTTATTTGTTTATTTGGTTTTTCTTTTGCTTGTTATTTAGTTTTCTTTTGTTTTGCTGAGCTTTTAAGTCTTTAAGCAGTGTTATCCCACTTGCATTTTTATCCAGCTAGGAACACCAAATGGTTTATAGAACAGTCCTGTTGTTTTCAGGCAAGTGTTTTATTCTGTACCAGAGTGGAGATTGCTTAGCTTGGCTGTTCATATCCTGAAATTATTTAAGTGGCCCTTGAGGTCTGTTAAGAGCAGTGCATTAGATTAAATTAGCCAACAACGATTAATTGCTTCTAACATCCTAAAGTGCCCAAGATACCAGAACAAAGGAAGTTCTTGTGGTCAGTTCCCGCTCTGCTGTGCTGAAAGGACCTTTTTCTTTTATATGTCATTATGAATTTAACATTTAAAAGGCATAGAGCCACTATAAAATTTAAAATTATTTGACTGCAAAGGATTATTTTAATTTACTTGCATTTTTCATTATATTTTAGGAAAATATAGTATAGGTTTTGTTTGGTTGATTTTTTTTTAATGTTTTATAAAGACACATGAAAGAGAGAGCGATGAAGAAAATTTTAGAAAATCCAAATTAGAAAGTGTTGGGTAGGAAGAAATCCTACTCCCTTAGACAATTGCAGAGACATTGAGAGTTCCCTGTTCAGAGTCCTGCAATTGGAATAACAGAACTGTGTAAGACCAGAGATTCAGAGCCTACAGGAAATTCTTGGGGAAATAAGTCTCTCTAAATCTCCATGCAAGATAGATTTGCATGAATTTATTTGAAGGACAGGAGTCTACTATACTGCAATAGGGGTGGATTCGTTTAATTTAAGGCAACTTTCAACTGCTTTAGAAGGCCCCAAGCAATTTAGGTGGAAAAAAATCCTACTTGTGAGTAAAGCACACAGAAAATATCATCACCACCTCATCAAGGTAGGGTCTTGTCCTACTCTGCTCAAGCCAGGACTTGGATTCAATGATCCCAGTGGGTTCCTTACAGCTCAGGATATTCTGGGAGTCTACAGTTCTCTGATTCTAATAATAAACTTGTTTACTGGTGCTTTTAAAGCATGCCATAGAAAAATACAATTAAAACAATTGGGCTGTGTAATTCCAAACACTGAGATTCTAGAAAGGAAAAATACCCTGCTCATCATCCATTGTTTAAAACTGTGTGATATCATCAAAACATGTCTAATGTGAATATTTAACACACACATATATATATACACATACACATTTGTCTATGTAATATAGAATCACAGAATCATTAAGGTTGAAGAAGACTTCCAAGGTCACCAAGTCCAACCTTTGACCAAATCCTCCTGTGTCCACTAAATCCCATCACAAAGTGCCATGTCCCTCCTTTTTTGAACACTTCCAGGGATGTGTTCCCTTTCTGTCCTGGTCAGCCCCTTCCAATGCCTGACCTGTGTTTCAGTGGAGAAATTTTTCCTGATATCCAACCTGGACCTTCCCTGGCACAACCTGAGGCAGTTTTTTTGAAGCTAAATGACTTTTCTGAGATCATGCTAAATGAAATACCGTTTTTGAAATTGAAATGAATAAAGGCTATAGAATTGCATTTACAGTTGCAGAGTAGGGGTAATCGATGAAATTATTATTATTATTATTATTATCCTGGATTACAATGACAAGGTGCAACCGAAAGTGTGTATTCTATCGTCATTTGTCAAAACCAGTTGAGGAAGTGCTCTTCATCTCTTCCATGACTCATCCCTGAGAACTCCCTTTGGAGGGATATCTTCTGTTAATGGGCCATCCAGGCTCACTGCATGACTCATAAATCATCCCACTGTGAGATGCTTTGCCCAGGGGGAGGAACCAGGCATTCCTACCTGGATGTAGTTTGTGGCTTGGAACACCACAGTCAGCCCTTACCTACTGGAATCCCAGAGGACAAGAGCTCAATAACCACCACTGGACCTTCAGAAGAAGACCATATCCTGCTACAGCATCACTTCAACAGAACCACATCTGTGACTCCAACAGGATTGCAGCCAGCATTTAATGGGACTGCTGCACCACCCTGCCTGACAGGGTGCCAGGTTGTGTCCCGACTCTGTCAGTGTTTCTGTACTATTGCATTTATTTCTATTTTCCTATTAAATTGTAGTCATGACTTGGAGTGTCCCACTGGTTTGTCTTCAAACTAGTACAGTCTTGGAACCTAAAAGAGAATATAAAAGCTTGAGACTGTTTGCAGAAACTTGAGGGTGAGAGTTCTCTCTGCTAACCAGAGGCTCTGATTTGCCACAGTCCAGCTCCAATTATTAGAGCTGTTCTCACTAAAGGCTGCTTGCCCCAAGTGGTGTCAGGAGCTGCTGTAGGGTGTAAGTTGCAGTAGGTTCTGCTGGCACCTGCTGTAGCTCCAAAGGCTGAGCAAAGGCTCCTAAATGGAAAACTGCTGCTGTTTTACATATCCAGGCTTATCCCAGGAGCACAACGCCAGTAGAAGCACGAGTCCATTTATTGATTAGCAGTGGAATCAAAGAGATCACAGGCACAGTGCTTTGAAAATCACTACTGGCTGCTGAATATATTCTGAACTTCAGTCGAGATGAAAGTCAGAAGCAAATCCTCACTGCCAGATATCTTGACAGGGTCAGGAATGATCCATATGGAATTCTAGATACACACAGTAATGAATACATGATTTTTTTTCCCCGTGCACTGGTATCTAAGTTCTGTTTCATACCCCTGTTGTTTCCATAACAACATGCAATGAAACACAGATAAATGGTTTGTGTGAGGGTATGTGTATGCTCCTTTAAGGGCATCTGGTCAAGGGCCTTTTGCAAGGCAAAAAAAAAAGGAAATAAGTAAATCAGGAAATCATAAACACAAGGACACAAACCTGACTGACAAGTAGGGGAGTTGGTGATGAGAACCAAATGATGAGGGCACGTGAAAGTGTTCATGCCAGCCAGGTTGTCTGGTCGGGGACCTGGGAAATTGAAAAATTAAGGGCAAAACTTAGAAACAAGAAACAAAAGAGGAACAGAAAAAAAAAAAACCAAACAACAAACCCAAAGGCACAGATCTGACAAAACAAGGAAAAAGCTGCTCACCCACCCTTAGTGCTGGACTATGGGGAAACAACAGGAAGGTCAACCTGGATATTGGGAAGAAGTCTTTCTCTGTGAGGGTGGGGAGGCCCTGGCACAGGGTGCCCAGAGAAGCTGTGGCTGCCCCTGGATCCCTGGAATTGTCAAGCTTGACCAGCTGGCATGTGGGGCTCTCTGCATGTAGGATTTGCTACATTGGCTCCCTTTCACAGTATGTATTTAAACATTTGTATATATACTTGTGTGAAGGATAAATTACAGCTTTTTATCCAAACACCAAACAGTCTCTAAATTTTAACTCTGTATTTATGCCTGTGGCAGTGCATTTGACACAAATCCTTTATTTGTGATACTGTACACTGAAGACATGCAGAGGGAAGTCCAGGAGAAAAATAAATGCACTTATTCTACTTTTCTCAAGCCTGTGCTTTGATTAACTATGGCCTCATGAAATGTTGTCTTTCAAAAGTATTCTAAAGGTATTAGATGTAGGGGAAAGTGTACAAAAGGAACAGGAATATTAATCCTGTTAACAGGATGTTAATCCCTCCATGTGCTGAGAAAACACAATTACCAGATTACAATAGAAATAATTACTAAAGGTTCCAGCATTACTAAGGCAGCCTTTTATGAATATTTTTCCTATAACAAGCTAGAAGGATCCCAGTTGAATCCCAAGTGTTATTCATCTTAAGGCAAGCACTGTAAGAACATTACATGCAGGTACCCACTGAAGCAATAAGATTTCAAAATGTCCTTCAGACATCCTTAGTGGGGAAAAGTTGATTTCTCTGCAAGACTGTTAAATCTCAGAACCATCAGTTCAGCACTTAAAGAAGGGGGAGGCACAATTACTCACTACATCCAGAACATCTAAATTTTTTAGCATCATCCATAGGTACAGTCATGGAGAGAATACAACTGTCATGTAATTTCCTGCTGTATTTGAAAATCTCCTTTCTCTCATTTATTTCCCTGATCATTAATTTCATTTTTTCAATAATAGAAAGAGAGAGGCAATAGCATTCCCTAGAACTTTACCATCTCATCCCACAGCCCTAACCTGTGTGCAGTTGAAAACTGGAACATTGACATAAAGGCTCTTTTTAAAAGAAGAAAGGCTCTTTTTCCCCTCACTCACGTTTTCTTCTCCAATGTGCAACTGGTTGCACAGATAGTCCAGGAAATTGCTGTGCACTCAGTTCAGGTATCAGAGTCCACAGCCTGAATGATTCAGTGACAGCTTAGACTCAGCTAAAACCCTGTTCAGAGGAAGAATTTTTGATGTTTCAAGTCTGCTAGTCCTGTTTTTTCAGAGGGACAATATTTGGACAACTTCATATTGATTGGAAGCAGAAGGATGTCCTTAACACAAAGGATGAAAGTCACTCTCAATTTATAACCAAAGCAGATAAGGTCTTAAAAATAATAGCTCTTGACATTAATTCATTATGGATAAAACATCCTGTTTATTGATCATAACTTATTTATTCCAGGGCTATTTGCATTCACACATTTGGAGTAGAGGTCTGGAGCAGTGATTCCTTATTTCTAATTGTTGCTCCACAGGAGTCGTGACAGCTGGACAACTTACAGCAGTGCCTTCCATCCAAGAGTTGTAAAATTATAGTAAATTAGTTTATTGGACTGTTTAATAAATAGGCTCTTTTCCTGCTCAAATGAGAAGAAAGCAATGTTAAAACAATAAAAATCAAAGGAAAGTAAAGATAATGACCAGGACATAGTTTCTCCCCTCTGGACACATCAGCAGAGTAAGCACTAAGGGAAAGTCAGATTGAAACAACAAGAAATGGGCAAGAGAACATGACAAAGAATGAATTTCAGATAGAAATCAAGAGAAGAATCACAGGCACTCATAAAGAACATCCTAAGGCTCTGGACTTAAGTTTTGTATGTATTAATTGCTATAACACCACGATTAACATTAAATCTTATCCCGTCTTCCCAAGCAAAGTCACAGCTAATATTGCTTTATACTTTGTTGAGTATTTAAGAAACAGTAACAACTGGGAGAGTAGGTGTTACACTCCTAAATAGTTTATGTTCCTATTAATCCACCTGACTGTTGAACATAATAAATCCAGGTTCCTTTTCTTGCAGGATATAAAATAGTCCTCTCTCCTCTGCCAGAGGATGCCCATCCTGTAAATTCACCAATGAACAGCGAAGAGCTGCAAATTGTTATTCCTTATCTAAAATGAAGCCAATTTCACCCCCTGTTACTTCCCTGTTGCTGCAGCAACAGAGGGAATTATGAGTGCTGAATATACTGTCCTTGTCTAGAGCTTGATTCTAGAGGCTAAACACATGACTTATTGGTCTTTCCTCCCCCATAAGTGGTAATTAATTTTATTTCAGAGGTTTCTCTTTGAGAAATCAGTCTTAAGAGGTTGTACCTCTAAATTTACTTTGTATGCTGATCTTTTCCATGTGTGTATTTCCAAAACCTACATCAGCCTTTAATTTATTTGCTGTTTGTGTAAATAAATTGGCTATATTTGCACCACTGAATTTTCTTCCTGTGAGTTATGCTTCCTGTACTCATTGCAATAATTTCTTGGAGACAATTTTAATTTCAGAGCTATGAGGGAAGCCAAACCAGCACAGATTGACAACCCAATTGGGCCAATGCTACAAAATAGGCTCAGAAACACTTATTTGAAGAACAGTAATTTCAATTATTCTATGTCTGACACTCTTCCTTGAGTTTTTAAATGCACTTGAGAATGGAAATATTAAGTTTTAAGGAGGTTTATGGAAAATTCTTGAAAATACTCATGGTAATATTTACTAAGTGAACTAAGCAACCTGGTCTGGTGGAGGGGGCCTTGGGAAAAGGTTTCAGGGTCCCTTCCAACCCAAATCATTCTAAGGTTCTGAGAGAATCCAGGCAGATGATTTAAATGGAGTTTTGCAGTGTAATTCAGCAATAACTCTGAGTGTCACAAGTAGAAAAGAACCTCACAGCAGAGTTAGAGACTTAACCTGCCTTTCCAGCAGCACTTCGCTGGCAGCTGGGTAAAGCAAGAACACAATCAACCACTGGATAGCTGAAGGATATTTTCCACACAACAAATATTCCCTATGAAAACAAACTGGTCTAGTCCTTGCAAAATAAATGAAGCCTTTTGAGGCCACTGGGGCTTATGCAGTTTGTGGCAGCTGAACAAAGCCTGTCAAAACTCAACTGTGCCACTTAAAAATGGTAGAGCAGAGATGTGCTGGGGTTGCTTTGGGCAGGGGTTGCTTTGGGCAGTTGTGGTGTTGTCAGGACAGAGCCCTGACACCAAGCTCAGATATTCCCATTTTTCTCAGCTGTGCCAGACATTTCACTGGAATACATTCCCTACATGGTTTATCAGCACTTGAAATAGGTTTAAAGCAGCCCAGACACTGCAGTTCACAGCTTTTTACCAAGGTAACACTTTCTATGACTGTTTCATAAAGTAAATCAAAACTGGTGCTCCCAAATGCCTGTAAGACTTTTTGGGATTAACATATATTTGGAAAAAAAATGGCACTTCTTTTGTGTTTTTAATGAACCTCAAGCAGCTGAATTGAGTAAATAAAAGTATTACGGAATTAGAATTACAAGATTTTTCACTCATTTGCATCTGTATTGTTTTCAGCTGCATGTTTGCAAGTCACATTTGGGGAGAGATGCCAACACTGCAATAGCCTGAAGAACATTTTTGGCTCGAACTCAGTGTGCAAAAATCCAAACAGTGTTTCTGTATACTAAATTGTCTCTTACAAAACCCAGTAATACAGCAACTGAAGAAATGAAGAAGTATTTGAAAACCCATCAGAAAGGCTTCTTACATGGGTATCTTATGGCACGTCCTCCCATAACCCTTTACATTGAAAATAAAATATTCAAGCATAAAACCAGAACTGCCCATTGTTCACTGTTAATTTGCATAATGCATCATGATTGCACAAACACCTGTGTTAAATTTGGTTGTGCTGGCAATACCTGAGAGCATGTACAGTGTTCAATTCCACTCAAAACATCTCATTTCCACCATTCAAACTACTCTCCATAGTTTTTCACCTGTACTTTTCAAGGCTGGCAGAAATTCTTTCTGCTTATGTGCAAGACTAAACAGAGCTTTTTTTTTTATGCTATTTACATATATCAGACATTGAATAGTTTAATCAGCACATCTATAAATAACTCAGCTGTAAAAATGGCCAAAGGAAAAAAAATCTTGATTATCTTAATCCATTGCTACTCTTGAGCTGTGTTTTGAGGGTTTTGCTGCTGTAACTCCCACAAATAGCTTTATTGGCTGCAACTGCTTGAATTCTAAGATGATTTTGTCAGAGCTGGGTGATGTTCTCCAGTGCTGTCACTTCAGCAAACCCTGACCAGCTTGCTGGGAGCTTCCCTGCAGCACAACCACACATCCTGAGCTGCCTGGGCTGCTCAGTGCTGCCTTTCCAACCCCCATCTACAGGTTAACCCTGGGGGTAAAACTCATCCTGCATGTCTTTGGGGTAGCAGTATTAAATTTAGTGTTCTCCACTCCATATCTCCAGAGTATTCTCCTCCCTTTAAAAAAAAAAATCACAAAACCTGATTTTGCCTGCAAAATTTTGACATAAATTTGTGCTCTATCTGTAACAAGGATCCCACAGGGTGTGAAAAGACTCTGCCAGGACTTGCTGTTTGAGCAGCTTGGGATTAGTGGGAGATGTCCCTGCCCAAGGCAGAGGAAGCAGATGAGCTTTAATCCCCCCTCCATCTCAAATTCCACTCTGGAATTCTGTGATTCTGTTATGACTGTATTTCTTATGGCTTGTGCATGACTTAGTTTATAGACCACAAGATCTTATTTTTGAAGTCTTTTCATGATTCCCCCAAGTTTGGATGGAAGCAGGTGGTGCTGGCTATGCTGAATTACATTTTGTCCTCAGAACAGTGTTTAATAGTTGCAACTATTTTAAATTAGCTTTGAATTTTTAGTGTCTGCCTGAAGTCCTATAACAAGTGATTCCTGAGCAACCTTTTGTAGCCCTGGTTCCGTGCCTGAGTTGTTTTGGTTTTCTGAAATTCATTTCCCAAGGAATTTTCTGTAAACAGAAAAAATATTTTTGTAACTATGTACTATGTTATTCATTCCTTTTCCTAGGAGGGACTTCTTGATGTCCCTCTGGTCTGACCAATGTGATTAAAGAAGTTTTCACCAATCAAATTGGGAGACACATCCCAAAAATAAAGGAGTCATTTTCAGCCTTCTGAATCTCGAAGTCTGTGTCATTGTGGTGTAAAACAGCGCCAACCTTTCATTGATTATTTGGGATTAAATGCTAAAAACCACACTAGCTAAGAGAAATAATTCAATTAAATTCTATTCATGTGATAACAATATTTACAGTAAAACTTCTGTCAGGAGTTGGACTTTCGTGACCCTTGTGGGTCCGTTGCAACTTGGGACAGTCTTTGATTCTGTGTTTCTGAGTCTTTCAGCAAAAGGGATGTGAAAAGGACAGAGTTTACACCCTCTTTACAGTGTAAATTATATCACTGGATGAAAAGGATCAGATCTCTTTTTTTATGCTATTTTTCCTTGTAGGGTTCATTTCATTTGATTAAGGAGCTCCTGAAAGATTTTCAAAATACCTAGATGACCAAAAGGTAGTTATAGTGGCTGATTACTGAAATATTGATGCTTCTGAATAACTAACTTTCTTTTTTTGTTATAACTGACACTTTAATCAAGAAAAAAATACCCAGTAAGAAACTATAAACATAATGAGATTTAATCTTAACCATTAATCCCAGAGCAAGTAGTTAGGTAGTATTAAAACATCTCATCATAAGACATTTGATTCTGTTACCATGAGCAGCAGCACTACGGGGAAATCAGCAAAAATAACTTCTAGAACTGATGAAAAAACTTCAAAGATAAAAGTATGCTCACTAATGAGATGAATGAATTAAATCAAACTTTATAATCAATGAGGTGACACTTGCCTCTTCCCTCTCTGTTGTGTGATATGGCAAACTCAGCACCTGGGGGAATTTGGATTGAAGTGCAGGGGGAGAACAGATCCAGTGTGTAAGGAGTGCACTGGTGCCACATCCACAAACTGAGATTTCATAGTGAAGGCACTTTCAAAACTGTGGAAAAGAATCTTTTGCATTTCCAAACCCTTGATTGCTCCTTTAGCAACAGCAGTTCTTCTGGATGGAAAATAGTCACAGAGCAACAAGTGAAGGTTTGGAAGGGTTTTAACTAAAAATCTCTGCCTGACAGAGGCTCCCTCCACAGTCTAAGTCAAAATCAGTCATCTTGGAGGTCTTTTCCCATCATGATTCTGTGATTCCATGACTGCAACTTCACACAAAAGGTTCAGACTCCACAAGTTTAACAAGCTCTCTCAACAGAGCTTGTTAAAAACAGATAAGCTCTGGTTTTAACCTCCTTTTGTTTCCTAATTGTGCAAAGCTTTAGTTGATTTTGTGTCACACTTCGGACTTAATGGGCTGATTTTTATCATATCCTGGATACAATTTATGTTAACTTTACAGTCTTTTGTTTTTGTCAGAATGGTGTAATGTTATGTTAATACAGAGACACATCCTGTAATCAAACCCTACAAATCCTGTAATATCTCTGATTAAATGAAAAGTGCAGAGGGAAAGCAGGCTGGCAGGTGGAAATTTAACAATATTGCTCTTTTTTCCCAGGGAAACCACAGCAAAATGAGGCCAAGCCAGCAGAGTCCTCTTTGTCCTGAAGGGTTAGAGATTGTCCTTCACAACAATGTATGAAATGATGAGTCACAAATATAAAATATAGTTCTGTTGGGTGAAACAACCAATCCTATTCTCAAAAAATGAGAACTGGGGGTCTGGAACATTCTCTCATCTCCTCACCAGGTTTTTCATTGTTTGGGTCTCCTCACTTGTGACTCAAAACCACTAAGTTGCATTTAAATTCACATCTTGACTGCAACCATCAACTTAGCTGGTAAACACAAATTATTTTAAGGATATGCGCAGCTTTGTAGACAAAATTATATATATATAAGTGTTTGTGGTGTGTTCACTGCAATTGTCTGGAGAAGAAAAACAAATTGTAGAGAAGAACAGCCACAGCACATGTTAATTTCCTTTCATTTAGCTGTCCAATGTTTGGTTTTCTACGGCAAAGAATTCAGATTAAAGACATAAACACAGGCTTTTATACAGTTCTATTTACTGATGAAAAAAACCATGCTAAGGGGTGGTAAAAGCAAATACTAAGTGCCTATTGTGAAACTCTGATTTTGCAGTTGCTTTGTGTCAGCCTTGTGAAAATCCCTCATAAATTGGCACCAAGAGTCCCTGTTAAGATTTGTCTCATAAACCATAGAGGAAACCTGCTGATAACACTGAACTCTTCAAGAGCCTTAGTAAGAACTCTAAACACTTCATTTTAACACATGATGACCTTCATGACAGAAACTTCTTTTCACTATGCCCAGCCATAAAAAACAAACAAACCAAAGAGCAACAAAAAAAAAAAAAAAAAAAAAAAAAAAATCCCCAAGAGCACAAATCTCTCCTCAAAAGAAACAACACAACTAAAAATAAAATTAAGTTCACAAAAGGTTTTCCAAAGTGACTTTTTTATTCAGCTCCCCCCAGAAATATAAACCTCTATTAATCTTTAGTGACCTATTGCCTCTTACACGAAGGTTTCAGTTAATTGCCAGCATTAGTTAAAGAGAAGAAACTTGCCAGAAGATGAATGCATGTGTTATTTCAGCATATTTTGAAAATCTAGGGTTCTGTGAGAAAAAAAAAAAAACAAAAAAACTCTCAAATGTACCATTCCTTTGAGACTGTGCTGGCTTATTCATCAAGGAGACAGAAAGGCAATATCATAAAATACCATGCAGGAGCGAAGATTGGGGTTTGGCACTGAGATTTATTATTACAGTAACAGAATTGGAGGGGTTTTCTTATCTGTACCCAGCATATCAACTGTCAGTGGATGAATAAGGAAGCTCCAGTTCAGGAGCTGGGAGAGCAGAGAGCAGAAACACCTTTGCTTTTGGTACTTGCATGGTGAAAACACAATTCAGAACACTCAGAAGGGGAGAAAACAATGTGTGACTCCCATCTGGTCATGGCAGAGTGCCCTTGGTGTGGTCACCCCATCCTTACTACCAGGAATCACAAAAACCCTATGGTTTTAAATATATATATATAATATATATATAAAAATATAAATATATATGTATAAAATACATAATATATATAATGTATAATATATTATATATAATACATAATATAATATAATATATATATTATATAATTGGGGTATATATATATATACACACATATATATACACATACACACACACATATATATATAATATTAACTAAAATTAAAATATATACATGCCTACGGGTTTAAAAAGAGACGCTGGCTATTAAAGAGCAAATTCTCTGCTTTGCTATGGTTTTAGATGAGATGTGAAAAGCTTACATGGAGAAGCATTGCAGTTTTAAAGAGTGGAAAGAGTGGCTGAACTATCAGAGATTTATCACATAAAACAGCAGCAGTGCTTGTAGCCTGTGATCAAAAATCAAATGGCAGAGTAGGTTTCTATTTTCTTTGATATTAAATGTTTTCAGGTAGTGTATTTCTGTCTTGGGCTTAGTATTGGAAGCACGATGGAGTGAAAAGGAGTGGTGGAAAAAAATCTTAAGGGAAATGTTTTCTTGTTTTAAGGAGAACTCTTACCTCCTTAGCTTTTATTTCACTGTTTATCAGCACAGTTTGAGGCTGCACACTGGCTGCCCAAACACCAAAGGATATGGTGGAAGCATTTTGTCAGGCAGTTTCTGAAGGAATAAATGAAGAGCTAATTCCGCATGGTGGGAATTCCTGGGTTGGCATCCCCAGCACCAGGAGAAATTTCATAGACTCTGAATTTTTTTTTACGATTGAATTCATTAAACTCAATAGTCCTCCTCAAACTCACAGGATCCCAGAATCAATCAGGGTTTGATTGGGAATGTCCTGCCAGCCCATGGAGTCCAAGCTGTTCCTGATCCCCACCGTGTCCCCAGCCCAGAGCACTGAGTGCCACCTCCAGCCCTTCCTGGGACACCTCCAGGGATGGGGACTCCAACACCTCCCTGGGCAGCCCCTGACAAGGCCTGACCACCCTTTCCATGCCGAAATTCCTCCTGGTGTCCAACCTGAGCCTCCCCTGGCCCAGCCTGAGGCCGTTCCCTCTCCTCCTGTCCCTGTTCCCTGGGAGCAGACCCTGACCCCCACCTGTTTCAGGTCCATTTGGGAAGCTGAAAGGACCTTCATGACAAGAGCCCTCATGCAAAAGTTCCCACATTGCCCATTCCAGATGTCCTTCATGGTAAAGGACATGCAAACATAACTTTTAAGAATTTCAGCACTCTAATAGAGTATTTCAAAGCACAAATACTGGGGCTCTCTTCTCCCTATTTCTGGGCAGATTGTTGTTTTCTTTGTACCACTCCTCTGATGGAATCTGCTGGGCCATTTGCCTGCTCTGGGGTGAACCAAGAGCCCCTGTGGGCACCTCTTATATAATGCCTTGGGAAGGCTGACCTGGAACAGAGACTGGACAGAGCTGGAGAATAAAGTAGGGATTTATTGAAAGGCCTCCAGGATACACCTTGGGTAGGACAAGAGCCTGACCAGGGCTACACCCAAGGTGGACCCAAAATGGTCACAAAATGGGGGACTGGTCATGAGGTCTCACACTTTTGTTTTGGTCCATTTGCATATTGGAGTTTAATTGTCCGATTCCAGCTCCAGGTTGTGAGGTCCCATCCTTCTTGTTCCTCCCTTCAGCCCACCCTTGTTTGTGCTTTTGGGCCTGAAAGTTGTCCTTGGTGTGCAGCAGGAAAAGGATTTGTTTTGTGTCCCTGCTGTGTGCAGAGCTGAGTGACACTGACTGTGAGCTCAGAACTGCACCCCTGGGCAGCACAGAAGCTGAAATTCACGGAAGCTCAAACTCAAGGCATAGTGTTTCCCAGGTCTGAATGGATCTCTGGGTGACAGCTGTGATGTTCTGCCTCCTGCGATTCCTCAGAGTTTAGTTTTTGTCATGTTGTCAATTAAAAGCAACAAAAAAGTGGGTGATGTTCAGATAAATGTTTACAGGAGAGCTAAAGGGTCTACAAAGGTTGGGATATGGTAACCATGCTCTTAAAAGCAGGGACACCTTCCACTGTCCCAGGTTGCTCCAGCCCCATCCAACCTGGCCTTGGACACTCCCAGGGATCCAGGGGCAGCCACAGCTTCAATGGGCACCCTGTGCCAGGGCCTGCCCACCCTCACAGGAGCAATTCCTTCCCAATATCCCATCTCACCCTGCCCTCTGGAAGAATGATATCCACAATTTCTTGTCCCAGCCAGTTTTGACTTTGTATAGGACCACAAAGGCCATTTTTGACAAGGAATGTCAAACTCAAGAAAGAGAGATTTGGATGGGAGGCCATCCAGACCTACATCTCCTCTGAGCATTTGCCCTAGATCTCCTTTTAGAACTGTAGTGTGGTAAGAATTTGGATATCTATTCAAGATTATTAAGGAATAGAGGACTGGGAAGCTTTGTCTTTGTAGCTATGCTGCATGCTGGAACATAGTGCCACATTCCAAGTTCGATTTTTAACATTCTTTATATCCCGTGGTAATTACAGCATACGTGCAGAGAGGCAATTACAGGTACCTTTCTCTTTTTATGCCTGTTTTAAAAACATAATTAATAATCAGACATACTCAGCAATTTTTTATAGCAGGATTAGCTCTATTACTTCCCATTAAAGAAAAAAAAAAATACCAGGCTGCAAGAGCAGCAGAGGTGACATGTCCCCTGTTCCACTCAGACCTGGTGGCACTGCTGATTTGAGCCATGTGGAAATGCTCTGCCAAAGCTAATACCACTTTTTTTTTTTTTTTTTTTAATGGTCTCTTCCACCAAGTTGATGCAAAGCTTCACGAGGCCAGGAAAAGCTGACAGCTAAGCCAGGCCTTCTGCAGCCCATGGGTGTGAGGGGTCTCAAATTGTGTGTCAGCCCTGTGCCAGAGCTGGGGTTTCAGCAGCTTCACCTCCACAGAGGAGATGCTCCCACAGCCCTGGTGTCATTATGGATTTCTGATGTTTATGGTGTTATGAGACTCACCACGGAGCAAAACCTGTGGAATTCCACATCAGGATTGAATAAGATGTGTACATCTTAAATGTGACTGTGCTGGAGAGAGGGGTGTGGACAGAGAGAAGAAGCCGAGGAGAATCCTGAGAAAATAAATTATCATTATTCCTGTTTCGGGGACAATACCACCTTTGTGTATCCCACACTTCATACTCCCTCTGCCCCTCAATATGAACTGTTCCAGGAGAGTATTATATAGTTTAAAAATAACAACCAATTTCTGGCAGTTTTGTTGGATTTTTACATCCAGGAGATCTTTCAAGCAGAGCTCAACCCAGAATTGTGCTGGCATCCTGCAGTGGAGGGCTGGGCTATCCTGCAAGATACTGCTGCCAAACTGGGTGTGCTGTGAAATCAAGGATTTAATTTGATTGATAGGATGTAATCTGGACCTGCAACAGCTTAACTGCCTTTGAATTTATCAACTTCATGCCAAAACGTTCTTTTCATTTTTATTTTTTTTAAAGAGGGATTAAGAGAAGGAATAGGAGAGAGCTTTGAAAGTGTTCATTCTTAATTCATCTCCAGCAGGAGGGACAACCAAAGAAATTCAATTTGTGGCCTAAAATTGATATAAAAGAAGTAAGTGCAGAATCACAGGGAATGGTTGAGGTTGGAAGGGACCTTCACCTTTCAGCTGGTCCTGCCCCCACTCAAGCAGAGTCATTTAAAGAGAGTTGATCAGGAAACTTTATGAATGCGCACGCAAAAAAAAAAAACAAAAAAAAAAAAACTAAAAAGTGAGAAAAGGATTTTCTACCTTTTACATTTAAGTGCTTTTTGGCAAATCAAGTAAAAGTTTGCTCAAGTAACAACATGACAACCTGGATTAACTGATTAGGGTGACATCTCCTTTCATCCTTGATTTCCCACTCAGCCCTGTGATCTCCGGGGATATATTAAGCTTTTGTGATTTTAAAACACATTTTAATCTGGAAAATCTAAAGAGGAGTCCAATCTGAATTACTGTTTGCTAAAACAGAATTCTGAAGAAAACCCTGGAATGTAAGCTTTGATATTACTGCTTCCAGCATCCTTTTCCTCTGTTGCCTTGCTTTAAATTTGTTTACAGATTTGTTGAAATATAACCTAAATCTCAAAAAAAAGTGTCAAAAGCTCAGGTAAATTGGATAAAGTGAGCAAGGCATTTCTTATTGTAATATTGCCTGTGAAACCATGACCAGAAATGCAATTAAATTCAGTATCTTGCCTAGCAGGTGATAAAGTCCTTGGACAAGGGTTTTTCTCCAGAGGCAGGACTACAAGGAATGAGAGTGCCGGGAAAAGAGCTGCATGTTATGTCTTCAGTTCTGTCTTCTCTATTTTAATTTTGCCTTGTCTTCAAAATACCAACATCTGACCTGAATTTCTGAGATCTGTGGAAAAGTCTCAATTCCTTCCCTTTGCAGGTGCAGCATTTACCACATTTATAATCTCAGCAGAGACATCCATACTTTTCTATTTGCATTGCATTATACCAAAACTTACAACCTAGAAGTTAGAAAAGAAAAAAACTATTAGAAAGTTCCCTCTTTTTAAAATACCTCATCTTCTCTTTTCCTCCCCAAATTTTTTAAAAATAGTTAACAGATCTTTCCATTTTTATCTATGACCAAAAAAAATTATGTTATCGAAGTTTTCTTTTTTTAATTAAATACATTTTACTTATGGATATAATGCATTAACCTGTATAGAACTACAGAGAGCCTCCTTTTCTCCACTGTTTTAGACGTGACAGACCAGAGAGATTTTAAATTACTCAACAATTCTTTGTGCTACACCACAAACCTTCCTTACGGTCCACTGGCCATGATCAAACAAAACTGCAACACAGACAATTTTTGGTGGAAGAAAAACATTCAGAAGCTGAATTAGAGGCATTTAAATGGCACAGTTTTGTTTTTTTTTTTTTTTTTTCAGAATAAAGGCATTTATAATAGATTCAACTCTGCTGCAACAAAATTATTTTAAAAAAAATTTCACAGTTAACATATAATTATCCTGAAAAGTGTGATGTTGCCTGAAAGAGGATGATTTAAAAGATGTAAAGTGGTTCTTTTAAAGCAATTGGAAAATGCAGGTTCTCACAAAGAGACTCAAGATTTTCCTTATTAAGATATTTGTTCCCCAAGAGTAAAGTTGAAATAAAATCTATAAAGGGGCTGAAAATGACATTTTTGTTCTACTGATGTTTTGTTTCTTTTGGTCTTGTGAAAGATAAAATTCTACAGATCCTGTGTGATCCTCATTGTAATCTGAATATCTTGTATTTGTTCACAGTTCCTAAATGTTCAGAAAGGGAGGGCAGGGAGCACAGACATCTGAAAAAATATTTTTAAAAAATGCCAAAGGCCTGGATCCCAATTAAATCCTCAGGGCTCTTCACGAAGACCCAATCCATTTCAAAGTCCATACTTTTGAAAAATTGAAACTTAAGTAAGAAAGTTATTGCTGTTTTAAGAAAATACCAGTGGGAATTTGCTTGGGAGAAATCTGCTTTTCCAGTCTGTCATTTTTAAGAAACATGATAAATTAGAATCCTTAATTTTCACAGAATATTTGGGTTGGAAAGATGATAATAGAAAAGAACTCAGTTGTTGCTGAGTTATTTATGATAGGTTCTGCTGTCACTATTATCAAGCTTTAATTTGATAAATATAAAGTAACTGTTAATCCCCTCCTATTTCCTCCTCTTTGCCAGTAAAATTCTTGTGGAATTGACCTGGTGAACTTTTCCAAGCCACCAATAATACATCCAAAGGAGGTTTTAAATGATTGTCACTATGAATTTGATTTTCTCATGGTAAATGTTAGATTTCATCTGAGGAGGAGTGGAATTGGTGATGAAAGGACTGAATTCCCCATCACCAAGGCTCTTCTTGTTTTCATCTGCTTCATTTATTATTCAAGTGTTTGACCTTAAAGAAAGGGCTGAGAATGCATCAGGTTCCTCTCAGCATTGAGAAGATTTCAGACATATGCTGGCATCAATCTCTTTCTGGGAAGGGAGAAAAGAGTGAAGGAAATACTAGATTTTAGGGACTGAAATTGTGATGTCAGCTGAGAGTCAGCTGTGAATAAATAATTCCAGGATCAACCCAGAAATAAAATTTGGGATATTTAGCAGAGTGACAACAGACACCACAGTGACAGGAGCAATGATTCACTGCTGCAAAGTTTCATTGTAATCAGAGATTCTTACATGGTTGGAAAAAGAACAGTGAAGAAAACTCACAATTAATTGAAGATAGGCCAGAAAAAATACAAAACCTCAAACTACTGAGAGCAGAAAATATTAATAGCATGAATGGAGAGAGGTTCATATAAAAAACTGAGCTGAAAAAGAAAAAGTCAGTATAAAAACAGATTATAATTAAAAAGCTATAATGCACTGAGAAATAAAAAAAAAAGGATGCTGGAATTTACATTCTGTTGCTGATTTGCTGGTTCTATGGCACAGAGAAACTTTTGGTTTTTCTGATAAGATCAATAAATTATTACAAGCAACAACTGACAAGACACAAAGAAAGGAAATAAGGCAAAACAACAGAGATGGCAACAGGATTGTGCATCTTGAGTCCCTCTTTAGGTGGCTGAAACAGGTACCCTCCTCTACAGGTGCAGAATTGAATGAGGTTCTCCAGCTAAAATCATCTGATGGGGTCTTTTACTTTACTGATGCTCCAGCTGGGCATCCTACAATACTTTGGGCTTTCTCAAAAGGGGGAAACTAAAAATAAAGTCAATTGATAGATGACTGTTCTTGACAATCTTCCTCGCTTACTTAGAGAAAATCTGGTGGAGATTCATCAGTCTAATTTCGGGAATAATATAATTGTTTGTTACCACTCTGTGGTTTGTTTATATTTATAGATGTGTGTGCAGAGATAAGTGCTATCAGCTGCAATAATTATGAGAAAGGGCTTTCAAGGTGGTGCTTTGAGGAGATTCTGGGTTCAGCAATTCAGGCATTTCCTGAAATCACTTCTATGGTTGCTGTCAGACATTCATTTTTACCCTGCACTGAGGACACATCCCCCTCATAACTAGTTATATAAATATATATATATATATTTATAAATTTATAAAGTTATATAAATTTATATATATATTTTATATAAATATAAAATAAATTTAAAAAAAAGAAAAAACCCTGAAACAACAACATCACAAAGGAAAAAAAAAAAAACAACAAAAAACCAACAACCAAGGAAACAAAAAAGAAGTAGTCTATATGAAAAATAACACCTGGGATAAGCAGGGGGGGTTTAACCTGAATCAATTTGGTATCTTGGTTTAGAGTGGTTTCTCAAAATTGCAATAACACACTGAGGCAGCAAACAGTGACCTGAGAATATCAGACTGAAGTTTGCTTTACTGCTGGAGATTTCATCAAATTGCTTTTTTCAGAAGAAAGGTTTGCATCCACATCCTTCAAAACAGCTGCCATGCTGGGGAGAGCTGTGAACCAGAGCACCTGGGACTGTTGGTAAGAATTAACATCCCTGTTTTCCATGTGCAAAAGTAAAAAAAAAAAAGCATCATGATCTTGAAAATTAAAAATTTCTCACTGTGGAGAAAGGAAAAACCCCGTCTATGCATTGAGTTAACCCTTGCTCCTGCTCACTGCCCTCATTTTTGATCCATGTAGGATCAAAAGTAGGAGCTTCATGATAACTAATCAGCAAAACACAGGGTAAAGAACTTTACTGTTTATATTACTCTTATTTAATCTTAACCAAATAACAATTTCAAATATACTTTTACCCAGAACAAAGAACTCTCAGCATATCATTTACCCTTTTTTTGGCTAAACACTGAAGCACATTTTGAAAATACTTTTTTTTCATAGATTTAATGATTAAATTTGATTGATTTCAATTTTCATAGATGCCATGGCTTTAACCCCTGTTTTTTATTTGAGACAGATGCACACAAGGGTTGTGTCTCCATTTCCAAACAAATGCAAGGCAGCTCTAATGTCATAAATAAAGGATTTGTTCGGGGGAAAATGGGCATGAAATATAAATTTGTATTTTGGAGAACAAGAAACTGCCTCCCACTGACCAAACCAACTACTCATCTTAAGCCCTTTTAAATTTTTTTATATGCCATGGCTGGACATAACTGGACAAGGTACCCTCTGTAAAACAACTGGTTAATATTTTTTACATAGAGAAGATTTGCTAACAACTGCCACTCCCATGTACAACCATCCCTACCATTTCAGCCCCAAAATGTGCTTGCAGAAGTTCATCTCACATTGTTTTTTCAATTCTGTGCAACACAATGTCCAACTTCTTTCAGTCACTGTGATATTTGTGATTCTACAGCATCTTGAGGAACTTTTTCCAAGAAACAGTCCTGAGATGGGAAGCCTTGAGTTGCTTTGACAGTAATTTCATTTCTGGCATCCAATCATCTGTAATTGCCATGTCACAAGTCACACATCATGCAGAATCAATAGCAATCTTCAGGCGTCTTTAAAACAACCAGTCCTAAAAAACAAATAAATGAAAAAATAATATAAAATAAAAATTTAAATCTACTCCATTTCTCTATGGTAACAAGAAACCTCCATTCTATTATTTATAAAACAACATGTTGGAATTAATGGTTTGAAAATTGCAGCCTTTCAAAAAGAGCGTGGTTACCTTTTAACCTGTCAAAGCCAGAAATGTGCCAAAAAGGGACCTTCCCTCCACTTTCTACCTATTTCCCCTGAGGGCTGGAAACAAACAGTGCAGCAATGGGGGAAACTGAGACTCCCAATTTGAATTTCAAAGACAAGTGGTTCCTCACATTAAATAGCTTTCCCTTCTATTAGGCCAGATCATTTACCAAGACACATCACAGGGAAAGCTCCCACAAACCTCCTGCTTGAAAGGATTTTTTAAAAGCCGGATTTTTGTAAGTCAATGGGTATCTTTGATTTATTTGAAAGGAAAACCAGGGTATTAATGTTTTAATCTTTAGCCTCATTATAGCTAACATGCACTTGAAAAGGCACACTAATTCCCAAAAGCAGAAATATGACACCTACTTTATTATTCATTCAGCAGTATCTGCATTTTAGTAGCTTTGCTGGTGAAGCATCATTCTCAAAACCAGGTAAAAAATAACAAACACCATTTCCCTGAAAAAACACATCTCTTCCCACCTTCCTCTTTCCATTTCTCCTTTCCTCTCCCCGCTGTGAGTGTTTATCCAGCTCAAGTGAGCACAGTTAAATTAGAGATTATCACAATAATCTCCAATAATCTCCTTGTTTGATTGTATCATCTGTGGTTCAGCAATGGAGGCAAGGGATTTTAATGAATGATAGTGCAATTCACAAAAAAACCTCAATGTACATTCATATAACCCAAAAAATCCCTGTCCCAAATGAGCTGGGATCCAGCTGACAGTACAAATGAAAGTAATTGTGGAAATTAATTGTAAAATTGAAGTATTTTAAAATACAAGATTACTTATATAAATACACAGAGTTAATTTTAATGTATATATTCATTTGTTTTTTTCACCAAAGTTTCAAACCAGTCTGTGTAATTTTCTGGTTTCAATGACACTTTCAGTGCAAGTTCTGGGTGGGAATTCTGGGAAGAGTTTTCAGTGGAAGCCTGGTAGGAGTGTGGAGAGTTCATGTGGATGTGGACTTTCTGAATGGATTTATTTGCTTTAAAACAAATGGGACAGAGGCTTGAATCCTGATTGAGGCACACTCTCTCATTGTTGGACTATTGGCTGCCCTGGGAGCTTGTTTAAGTTTAGGATCTTTTTCTTCACCAAACGACCCAAGTCTCAATTTAATGCAGACTCTCAAACTTCACTTTGCTTTTCCAGGCAGCTCAGCTAATAAATTCTCAAATTCTAGCAAATCCAAATAATTTCTAACAATAAATTCTAGCAAGCCCTCTTCTAGTTCAGCTCCAGTTCTCTCTGTACTCACCAGAGGGAAGAACATTCTGCAGAGACAAGGACAACAGCCAAAGAGCTTTGGAGTTGCTTGCTTGTTATCCTCAGAGAAGCTGCAGAGTTTCTCTCACTGACCCCTCCTAAAGGTCTGCAGGTTTGGGATTTTTTTTTCAGGTACACATAATTGCATAGGTTTCATTTCACACTTACAGCCAAATACCAGGGGGAAAACAGAACACAGTAAGAATTTATTGTGTTAAACACACGAGGCTTGAAATCAAACACTTCTCTCTCAACTGCATTGAGCAGTTGAGTTGCTTTTGTATTGGATTAGAAAGAATCTTCCAACACTCTGTCACCAAGATCATTGGTATAAAACCAATAGTCATTAGAATACGCCAGGTTTTGGGTTTTTCTATTCATTCTGATGGGGCTTTGGGGATCAAAATTGAGGCCACAGGAGTGTAAAGGAAATCTGGTACAAGGGTGGGGCAGTGGAAGGGTCAGGGACTGCTCAGCAAGAGGAAACAGAACCCCCTCAAGAAGAAAACAAAAAAAAATCCCCCCCATACTCTGTAACCACCTCGTTGTGCTCATTAGTCCTGCTTTTGCCACCAGTGATCCAGCCCAAATGCAAGAAGGGCATCCAGGGATTCACAGGAAAACAGAAGTGGAAAACCCTCCAGATCTCGATTTTTACCTCACCTTTAAAGTTATCTAATTTTCCATCCTTTCATTAGAACTTGATTTGCTTTTTTTTTCTTTTTCCAGAATGCAATCTGGACAAAAGAGATACGAAGTTACAAGTATTCTATTGCTACTTTGAACAATACTTAGGCATTCTCCATAATAAATCTTTTCTTCTGCATCTTCATAGAAATTAAAGAATTTATTTACATAAAAAACCACCACAAAAAAAGGTGTCACTAAACTTCCAGGCAGTTTTTCCCAGATCCAACATTCATCCATTTATTCCTGTCAGTCTTCCAAGGAAATGGTTTATTCTCTTTCCTCAAAAACTTCAATTTGGACTTCAGTGACCATGAAGCTTAACAAATCTAAATATTTAAACCCAAAATGTTTGAAGGTCTTTTAATGATTTTACTTTTGAAAGGTAATACTTCAAATTTTTTCTCCAGAAATTCTCTTTGAAGAATAAGAAAGATAAGATTTGTCTATATTTGAGCAACCAGCAATGAGGTTACTTATTTCAGAAGGGTAATATTTAGCTGAGCTTCATAATCCTGACATCAATTGAGACTCCCATTACATAAGAGATAAATTTAATTTATTGAGAGAATCTCAGATAATAAAAGTACTGTTTTAACATGGCCCTATATTATCCTATATTTTTTATTCCTCGACAATGCTATGCATTGTTCCTATAATTACAAAATTAATACTTTTATTTTAATAAGTTTAAAAAAACTTCAGCTTTGTTCCTACTGCTTGAATATGCTGTAGGATTTTTACCTTTTGCACAAATTTTTATTCTATTCTTTTTAAACAAAAAAATTCTATTTATACATTTTTTTATGTAACATGGGGAAAAAGTAGAGCTTTAAACTTATGTTCTGAAGCTTCCAAAATACTGATTTTTCTATAGAATGTCAAAGGAACAGCGAAATATCATTCACTTTGCTTTGACAGCTACATAGAAGGATGTTTCATACTTTTTGATTTGTGACTCCTGAAATTCACTCAAAAGCCACAAATTACTGTAAACTGCACTATAAATAATCCAACTCATAGTCCTTGTGTTCCAGCCCTAAGTCATTGCCCACTTACAAACCATTCCCTGCACCTCTTCTGCAGTTTGCTGCACAAATTCATCCTGACAGACAAAACTGTGCCCCCAAAACACTGGAATCTTCCTTTGGGAAAAAATTTCTTCAAAATGAGGAAAACCCAAAGAACCCTTGAGATACTTCCAAAAATGGTTCTTTAGAAACTTCTAAAAATGTTTGTAGCCATTCAGCCTTTCTGTTTAACCAAAACTAATGTCCAAATCACCACATTAAATTATTGTACTCAATTATTCTTACACATGTCAGACCCACCTCCTTGTCACTGTAATTTGATGTGGTGGAAAATAGATGGCATGTGTGTTATCCCAACAGAACAATTTGAGTTTTGCCACTGACAAATTCAGTTCTACTCTTGGTAAAAAAAAAA
>VWZU01012068.1:59940-128299 GCA_013397095.1 Sterrhoptilus dennistouni | reverse complement strand
TTTTTTTTTTTTTTTCAATAGGAAACTAATTCCTAATCAAGAGTGCAGGGCAGAAGCCCTTCATTGATCGGTGCTCCACTGAGAAAACAATTACTCCTCTCCCAAGCAAGGGGTCATTTCACATAAAGAAGTGATGGGGAACAAATACAGGGGAAGTAAAAGATATAATTGGCAAATGGCTCCACTCTGTGAAATTGTTCAGCGCCGTAAATGACTTTGGTGAAATAATTCACTGAGGTGGAACCGGGGAATGACAATGATAAAGGGTGGCAGCATCTCACACGCACTTTGTCAAGCCCCTGCCACACTTGAGCTCCTGGGTGAGGAGGATGCAGTGGCAAAAGCTCATGGGCAGGAACTGGGGGAGAAAATCTGGTGTTGTAAAATACAGGAGTGAAATTCCCTCTCTGCTTCGGGGCCACGAGGTAGGAGGTGGACTCTCAAAGCTCAGGTGAGGTCGTTGTCCTCTAGTCACTGAGCAAAACATACATTCGCACTTCCCTGCCTTGTGGAACTTGCTTTTAAACTTTTAAAGCATTGGCTTAAAAAGAAAATTAAGTTTTAAAATAATATTTTTTTTCCCCTGAGAAAGCATGCAGCACATCTCTACAATATTCCTTCCAATAGTGTCTGGTCTCTAAAATCATTTTCTAAAGGGGCAAAAATTTCTTAAAGAGCAGCAGCAGAGTTAAAACATCACTCCACACACTCTCTCCAGAGCTTCTGAGTTTGTTTCTCTAATTTCTGAAAAATATATAGAGAGAATTTGCAGGTGAATGAATTTAAAACTTAAACCATATGATGACATTCAGTGTCTAAGAATTTTCCTGGATGAGTTCTATGAAACATAAGCTGTGCTTAAGATTTTGGAGCTCAGCTGCCTCCTCTAAGCTGAGCCTTGCAGGGACAGTGACATCCCAAGAGGCTGACTGGAAAATGGGACTGAAGTCCCTGTGAGCTTGATTTACTGCAATGATCTAAACACATTTTTAAATTACAATGAGTGAAACACAATATAAAACCATACTAAAACATACACAGGGAGTTATTTTTCATAATTTTCGAGATTCGGCTGACCTTTATTAGAAAACAAATACAATTTGCTGTATTTTCTGTAGCTCCTCTCCCTAACTGAATTTACTGTGAAGTTCAACAGTGAGGTAGATGCAAAAGACACAAATGTTATAAAGTGATCTTTCTGGTAACTGCATCTTCCCCTGAACTTTGACTCCTAAATGATATGGGGAAATAACAAGCTGAAAAGAAGCAAACACCACAATTACATTTTCGTTTGAGCATTTAGGCAGCTATTACAGTCAGATGACTCCACTTCAGGAGCAAATCTGATTTCCAGAAGAAGACTGATTATGATTCAATTAACCCTGACATAGCCATAAGGCTTTCCCCCCGCCCCCCCGCCCATAAATCAAGCAGATGTAGTAGATAATTATGTTATTATCAACATACAGTGGGAAAAAGCAGAAATGTTTGATGACCAGGGTGGTGGTTCATCCTGTGAACACCTTTAAGCTACACTTTATATTATTCTATATAATTTATATACAATAGGTGATGCAATATCTTATAATATCATGCACATTTAATATATAATTTCCATTATCAGTTTTGAGGAACACTGTTTCATCTTTCTGTGTCCAGCGAACTGAAATCCTGCAGAAAGCCAGAAAACGAACGTTCTGTTTGTGGCTTGACTAACAAAGAAATCCACCCCAAATGCAAATTTGCAAGAGCCTGACAAATAAGCCACTTCTGAAAAAATATACTCTGGCTTAGAAGGCTTGTGCCTTTTCGTTTGGCTCCAATTGAACTTCCCCCTCATTAAACAATAATCTTTATGGTGAATTGAATAAAGATGAAAAAAGAAGGATTCTGAAAAGAATGCATAAGTAATTTTGGTTGCCTAGCTGTGGCAATGAATTCCTGTTTGTTTAGCCACTGAAGGGTGAATGCAACCCTTTGAGCAAATGGGAATTCATTATTCCAGTGACTGAGAAATGATCCACCTAAAGAACCTAATTGGTTCTACAACAGTGATTTCTTTCAAAGCAGTGTTTCCGGAAGAAACAACAAAAAGAAGACAGCTCTTTGACTAGTCCAGGGTCTGCAGGGGACGTTTGCCTTCCCATGTTTCAGCTTTAAAAAGAAAATGTCACACATAGCCAGGACAAAGGAACAAAGAGGCAGTGTTTTAAAAGATACAGGAATGGAGCAGGTCTTGCACGTCTTTCCTCAGCACTGAAGCTGAGTTTCAATAAATATTAGTGCTTGCTCGTGACACTTGAACTGTCAGTAAGGAAAAAAAAAAAAAAGCTTTACTGACCATTTTCAACTGCTTCCCAGAGTGTTCATTGGTAGCCAAAAGCTGCTTGAATATTTTCCTATGCAAATGGGGAGTAAATCATCGTTATTTACCAGTGTTACAGAATAAGTGAATTAATGTGCCCAGTTCTGCCTAAGCAAATAGAACACTGTTGTTTATTTTCAACCTAATCAATTAGAATATGCAAAAAGGAAACTCAGATACACAGGTAGATAGAGACAGTTCTCATTTACATCCCAACAGTGACACTGCAAGAATAACAACCATGAGCTGATGGGTTGAAAGCAGAGCCTNGTGGGGGGTGTTGAGAAAGGGTTAATGGGTGGATAACTCCTGGCTTTGGAATGAGCTTCAGAACTGACTCCACAGAGCAACAAATTTTCATTGAGACCGAAGCCTGAGCACAAACTCCCAGCCCTGTGCAGGATTTAGAAGCGAATTAATACTATTTTTAGTATTGGATTGAATGATACAAAAATTATTTGTTATTTCCTAGAATAGCAGAATCACGGAGGTTGGAAAAGCCCTCCAGGACCTTTGAGTCCAAGATGTGCCTGATCCCCACCTTGTCCCAGGCTCTGAATCCAGGCCCTCCTTGGACACCTCCAGGGATGAGGACTCCAACACCTCCCTGGGCAGCCCCTGCCAAGGCCTGAGCACCCTTTCCATGGAGAAATTCCTCCTGGTGTCCAACCTGAGCCTCCCCTGGCCCAGCCTGAGGTTGTTCCCTCTTGTGCTGTCACTTTCAATGTGTGCCCAGTCCCCTGTCAACCAAATTGATATTAAATACTCTGATTGGAGCAGAAATCCCTCAATCCCTGTTGTCCAGTGGACATGTCAGCACAGCTCCAACACCCCCAAACAGCAGGAATCATTTCTGTTGTCACAATTCCTTCAGCGCTTCCATCAGGAAGTCCTTGGGGTGGTGGCAGCAAGACCAGACCACGTCGGTCAATGACAAAAAAATCTAAAAATTAGAATAACCTGCAAGGCAGCAGGTTATATCCCCTTATGCACACAAACACCTGCACGACACACCCAGCAAGGCCCTGCACATCTGGCCCAGTTCAGAGCAGCATCACAGAGCCACAGGACTCTGGCATGGGCCACTCACATCCCACCTGTAAATGTGTCAGGCCCTGGCTGGTGACTCCATCATTTCTCACAGTGCCTACAGCCCGAGCACAAGCACCTAAACAGCTCCACTGGTCCCCAGCTGTGCTGATCCCAGCCCTCCAAGGAGGTATTTTGTTCAATAATTCTGACTTTCTATATTATCTTGCCAATGCAAGCAAGTGATGGCTTTGCTCATGGCACAGCTGACCAAATCTCTTTGATTGTCCCATATTTAAATCCAATTATTAGTTGCTTCAGAGGTTTCTCCTACACTGTGGTCTCCTCCCAAAGGTGCCACAGAAAGTGTAAAATTTGTGCACTCTTGGGTTGAGCTCTGAACCAGAATAATTCAGTCAGCTGGAGATGGGCAGCTGTTATCAAGGTCTTATCTAATGATATCTTGACAGCAGCAGTTCTGCCTAAAACTTTATCAGCACTAAAACTTTTTGGTTTCCATCTGTTGCCTCAAAGTTGTACCAGGTCAAGTGAGCCACTTGATATACAGTGATTATGATTTCCTTTAACTTTTATGGTCTGTATTTGCAGGTAGCTCTTTGCCAACCCAGTATTTCTGAGCAATTAAAACCAGTCATAGAATCCCAGACTGGTTTGGGTTGGAAAGGGACATTAAAGATCATTTAGTTCCAACCCCAATTATTTCTCTAGTAGAAGCTTTAGGAGCACAGACTGATGCATCCATGCTTATCTGGCTTGTTTCACACTTGCATCTCTTCACGCTCATTTGCATGACTCTGAATTGTTGCTCATCTTTATATGATGATTAAGTTACAGCTCTGGGACAAGCTGTGCTCCAGCAGGCAGGTGGATCTGGTTCTTTGAGAAAAGGGATTGAAGCAATGCTCAAACCAAGAGCTTGAACCTCTCTGCATGTGTCTGCATCCCAATGTGTGTCCATAACCTGACTTGTACTGCAGGAATCCTGTAGCTCTGGGCATTGGGCTAGGCAAGGATTCCTTATCCTTTATAAATCATAATAGTAAAGAAAAATTAACTACAGTTTTATTTTCACTGTATTTCCACATGGCAAGAGGTATCTTCACATTTTATTATTATTATCAGACTAATTCTGGTGACTCAGTTTAACAAGAAGCTTAATCCTTGGCATGAAGGAATTTTCCAGGCTTTGGAAATACATTTGGTGTTGGAAGCAGGAGTCTGATCTTAGAATACCTACATCTAGTTTTGGATTCTGTTGCATGAATTTAAATAGTCACTTCCTGTACCTCTCAGTTTCCCTTCAGTGTCCTGATGACCATGAATGCCTCAAAACCTCCAAGCCTGTTTGAGATCCCTACGCAACAGAAGCCCCACAAAGCTGAAATACAATCAGCAATTCACTCTTCTTTACTGAGCACAACAAATGTTTCACCAGCCCAACGCTAGCTCACGCTCACCCAGCGTTTAATTGGCACACAAAGGAAAATCCCAGCAGCAATTCATTAGGTGTAGCAGCGGCTGCTGATGGCACAGTCCTTTTGTGGGAGTTAAATTGGGGTAAACAATCCAGCCCTGAGTCCCTCCTGGCCCTTGCATTAGCAGGGAGAGGCTGAGTATCAGCTGTCCATCACACCAACCCAGGCAGCTGGGCACAATTAGGCTTTCAAACAAACTGCAGCGAAATCACATTGCAGTGCAAACACATTATGCAGTCATTAGCACACTTACTCCACCAAAATGTAATAAAGCAGCTCTGATTAGCAGGCTCTGACGCATTAAAAATCTTCTTTTTATTTAATACTCTTTCACAGAGTGATGAGCAATTGTACAGAGGGGATCACAGAACAACACATTCGGCTTAGCACGGGATTGGGAGCAAGGGTTGTGCATCAAGTGAGTCTCCAAAAAGTGTATCCAACTGTTACTGACCTCTTCAGACACTTAAAAGAAAAGTATTTTTCCAAAGGACTGAGCTCCTGAGGAGATTAGTTGGAACTCTCTAATTGGTTTTGCTCAATAAACATGAGAGATGATTTCTGTTTACACTTGCAGAAGATTTTGATTTACAAATGATGTTTTGTGTCTTTCTCTTCAAGGAACCAGTACGTTTTCAGTCTCCATGGAAATAATCTTTCTAAAGTAAATGGGATGTGCCAAATATTTCCTGAATTAGATACAAAATATCCAGCTTTTGTGCAACTGTTCCTGAAGGAAAATTCCACTTCCTTGAGAAAAAGATCTAAACCCTTGAATTGTGGTTAAAACAATGGCCGCAGCATTAAGAAAGCACAGGACTCAAGCTCTTCGAATGGCCCAACAGAGTGGCATGAGCAGTAAAGAGAAAAATCAAAAATATCAGCTCTTGGAACAGCAACTTGAAGAGACTCTCAGGAAAAAAAGGAAAAGGAGGTATTATGCAACTCTGCTGCATTTTAGGGAGGACACAGTGTTGAAAAAATTTCCTAAAATGTGGCTGATCCCCTTCACCCAGCTATAAGAGTTGAGAAACTTTAAGATTATACTCAGGAGCACTATTAAAAACCACAGAATTAGAGAATGGTCTGAGCTGGAAGAGTCCTTAGAGTTCATCCCATTCCACCCCCTGCCATGGGCAGGGACACCTTCCACTATCCCAGGGTGCTCCAAACCCTATCCAACATGTCCTTGGACACTGCCAGGGATGGGGAGGGATATACATATATAAAAATTATATATATAAATATATATATATATATATATAAATAATATATAAAAATGAAATCAGTAAGATATAAAGCACATTACCTGAAGGAATGGGGTAAGACTCAGTGTTAATAAAAGCAGATAAATCATGGTTTGTTGTCACTTAAGTGAAAGCATTGGCATTGCCACAAGTGTCCCAGAAGTCCTCTGAGTTTCACAGGTGGACCAGTTTCACTCTCCAAAACCAGGGCCTGTCCCTATCTGCCATTTCAATCATCAAGTCAGTGCAAACCATACTAAAGGAACACATCAATTTATTTTTCAAGGTTGTGTTCAATTATCTACTGTGACGAACAAATGGTTCCCACTGAACCATATTGGCTTTTAAGTATTTAAGCTCCGAAGTGATTAATTTCCAATGCTAATTAAATGCAGTTGGAAAAAGCAGTTAGAGAAATAAACAATAAAAGCACTCTTTAGAGAATAGAGTTTGAACTAGAAAAGAGTTTCTCCCCATCAGCGTTTGCTACAGTAGGTGCTGATATGGTCCACGAGCAGGGCTGAGAGTCTTTCTGACAAAAAAAAGTTGTTTATAAATACAAACTCTGTTCTTTCACTAAGCTGCTCATGCTTATTAGGAGCATTAATTATCAACTGCTCCTCTAGAAATTGAAATTCACACAGATGTGATTATCTCTGAAGTTTACAGCCTGTTGATCCCTGTTCTGCAGAGACATTAATTATCAGGAACTGTCACAACAAGTCCAAGTGGTGATAGAGCTTATGCAAGTTTCCTCCTCACTCTGTCCAAAGGACAGAAAATTCCCCTTCTGGTACGTGGTTTTCCTCTTTAGTTAACAGCACTACAGGAAGAGAGAGGTTAAGTATGGAGCTTTTCCTAGAGGGGTTCGTTTTGCAAATCGAAAGATGAAACCAAGTCCTTTTTTGGCCTCAAAAGTGCACCTAAAGATTGTGAGATCATGCAAACAGCAAATAAAACCCGTTTAAAAGAGAAAGTCCAGGTCCCTGTGAGTGAGAAGCAATGTTTATCTCCAGTGTTTACACAATATATTGCCTGAGCTAATTGACTGCATATAAATGCGGGTTTAGGGCTTCTTCTTTTCAAGGACATTAATTACTTTGCTAGAAAACATGTTCAGCCTTTTTAAAAAAAGGCACTACAGTGCTTCTCTCAAAGTATCATCCTTATGATCTGTTCTGATAAGAGACCTCCAGGAATTTATGGCATTTGCTGCTTTCCAGATCCGCCCCATCTAAGGGTAAGATCTGTTGCCATTTAAGACACCTAAAAAGTGCTGTTGGTGTTGTGTAATCAGGTCAGGTCCCACAAGTTTAGGTTTTTTTCCCTGTAGCTGTTTTCAGAAGACACGTGAGGGCAGACTTGGTTGAAACACAGCATTCCTGTTTCTGAAATTCCATTTAGGAATCAATTTATCCAATAAAATTAATTCAAAGCAGAACTGGACATTTTTATTGGTTTAATCTTAAATCCTTTCTTCCCAAGTCATTCCTGCTCATGGGCATCACCTCTAATTTCAGACCAGCTCTTCAGTGTGCGCTGTGAAATCTTGGTATTTCCAGAATTCTGATACACCAGGTTTTCCATAAGATTCCCCAAACACTGGGACCTGTGTTCTGATGTTGGTCACTTTAACTCATGGATCTAGATTCTTCCATATCCAATTCCAAGTCAAACTCAGGAATCTGACCGAGGACTTCCAAATCTCAGGATTTTGTCCAGGACTGCTCATGAGCCCCAAACCAGAAGACATCAGTCCTGCAGCAATTTACATCACTTTAATCCTGGATTTATTAAATTCCTGTGTTTGATTCAGGAAAATCTTGGTATCTTTGCTATGTATTTCCATTCACAAATAATTAAATCTTTTAAAAGTGAATTTGTTTTGCTGACAATTTTCCCTTTGGCAATATTTTGCCATCCAGTTGTGTTTGAAGCTGAGTTTCTGTGTCTCTTTTGAAGCTTGAGAGCTTCAAGGTCAAGGAGGGAAATTAGAAGGGAAGTAAGGGGTCTGTTTTAGATGAGGGGAGTGTAAGGCTACAAAAAAAAAAAGTCACTACAGTGTCAAATCAAATGGAAAATTTCTTTTTATACTGTTCTCTTAAATAGAACTTTTATGACAGTGCCTGGATAACCTTGTTAAAAGCATTTAATAGAATCACAAAATAGTAGGGATTGGAAGGGACCTTTAAAGGTCTCATTCCAACCCTCCTGCAGTGTGCAGGGGACAGGACAATCTCCCACCAGACCAGGGTGCTCAGAGCCCTGTCCAACCTGACACTGAATGGTTCCAGGGATGGGGCAGCCATGGCTTCTATGGAAAAACCTTTCCCAAAGTTTGAACAAGCTCATTATAAAGAACCTTTTCCTTGTATCCAGTCTTAATTGACTCTCTTTTAGCCCCAGACCATTTACCCCTTTTCCTATTGCAGCATTCTACTGGATTACATCCCACCCTCCAGGCGTGTCAGCCACAGCCTGGTGTCATCTGCAGAAATGCTGAGCAATTCATTCAGAATTTTAAAAAATCCCTTCACTGCTATTTTGACTGTGATTCCATTAAAATCCATTTACAAACCAAATTATAAAATTACCAAATTACATTTAGAAGAATCAATTTTTCCTGATGTTAGCACATCAGTAATTTTTGTCCATTCTCCACCATTTTTCCACCTGGTCTCCAAATAACCCTGTTGTCACATCAGTCTGGGTAGCACAGATTCACTTCCTCTCCAGATCCTCTTAAATTGCTGGGATTTAAGATGTGTCCTTCCATTCGTAGTGTTGGGGACAATGAGCAGGGCCATGACAGACACTCTCAGTAGGCCTTGCCTCTTTTGAATGCTCATGTATTAATGTCAGAGCTGTCTTCCTGTTTTCCTCTTTTATTGTTGTTGTTATTGTTGTTGTTGTTGTTTTGGGCTTTTTTTTTTGGAGTGTTTTTTTGGGGTGTTTTAGGTTGGTGGGGGTTTTTTGGGTTTTTTTGTGCGTGTGTGTTTTTTTGGGGCGGGATTGGGGTTTTTTTTATTATTTTCTTTTTGGTTGGTTGGTTGGTTGTTGGGGTGTTGTTTTTTGTTGTTTGTTTGTTTGTTTTTGTTGTGGTTCTTGTTGTTGTTGTTTGGTTTTGGTTTTGGTGGGGTTTTTGTTTTTTGGGGTTTTTTTCCTCCCTGGCCAAAAATAAAAAAAGAAAACCAAAATGACAGCCATAGACTTTAGAAATATTTAGAAAGTGTTCATGGAATAACCATGTTACGACCAGCAGGATGTAATGACAAAGTTCACATAACCATTTCAAGTTAATAGACCAGGCTACACAGTCAGACTTTATTATCACACTTGTAAAAAGAGATTTGTGGAGAAAATATCATATTTAAGCTTATTCTCTACAGAATGTGGATTTATCGCTGAAAGTCTGGTCTTCATAATTTCAGTTTAAATGAGTTGTTCAAATGCATTTCAGTTTTTGATGTTGAATCAATGTCACAAGTCATTTTTCTCCAGAGAAAAAATTCCTTCAAAATGTCAGCCTCTACCCTTTGCAATCTCAAATTGAATGATTTCTTTTTTACCCTACAGTAGCCAGTTTTTGCTAAAGATTATAGTTTGGTTTATTATGCTGTGTGCAGTAATTTAAAGGGATTTTTTAAAAACACAAATATTTATTCAATCCACAAGGGTAAGAAAACACTGGAGCTCCAACTGAGATTGCTCAGATAACATTGGATGAAAAATTCTCACGGAAATTCAAGTGTGTTATAAGAACTTGGAAAGAAAATCCACTTTAGAATGGACAGAAAACACTTTTAACACTTTAATACTAGAGACTTGTTTGAACAAATAGTGGAGTCCCCAGCCCTGGGGGGACTTCAGACACCTGTGGATGTGGCACTTGGGGACATGGGTCAGTGGTGGCCTTGGGGAAGATTGGAGTCAATGATCTCAGAGGGTTTTTTGAACCTAAATGATCTGTGAGCCTGTGAAATTTACAGTGAATAAATGAAAGAAAACTAAATACGGAGTTAATGAACCAAACCTGTTGCCCTTCTGCTTCAGGACAACAGAACACTCAGTTCTTTGCCTGGAGTATTTCTACTAACAGATTCAGAGATGTTTTCCTTAGATATTTATGCAGCACAGAAGCCGTTATGCAGTCTCTAGAAGAAAAATATTTCCTAAATAAATGTGGTTTGATTTGAAAAGAAATGACGTGTGGGGTGATGGATATGAAATGAGAAATGGTTGTTGATTCTATCAATGCTTACAGGCAGCCAGTGTGAGCTTCGGTCTTCTCTGAACTCTCATCCAGACACCTCTGAATGCCATGATTTCTATTGTTCCTAACACCAAATTAACCTGCATTTTATTTCCTGCTGAATTCTTGTCACCCAGCAGCTAATTTAAGGAAGTGCCTTGCTTTCCTGTTTCCAATAAGCACATGAACACTTTTGGAACAGCAGGAGTTCCACCAATGCCTAGTAAAGGGCTCTGAAATCCAGATCAGATTTTGTCCTCTTTCCCTGTGTCAGGTCATTTCAGAAAGTTCTGATTTGTTCATTCATTGGAAGGACAGGGCCTGTGTGAAACATTTCTGAGGGTGAATATCAAGTGTGTCTGAGACCCTAGGGTGGAAATACAGGATGGATGTTTTGCTACTGTGCCATCACGACCTGGAGCACAAATGTGACACCGAGTCACACACGGGCATCAGGCGGGAGGCAGTTCTTTGCCAGAGCTAAAGTAGACCTGCAGGAAAACTGAATCCCCTTTGTCCAGACCAAAAAAGCGTGGCTTGTATATTTGTTTTGGGGTTTTTTTGGTTGGTTGGTTTTGGTTTTGCATTTTTTTGTCTTTGTCTTTGTCTTTGTCTTTGCCTTTGCCTTTGTCTTTGTCTTCATCTTCGTCTTTGTCTTTGTCTTCAGTTTTGGTTTTGGTTTTGTCTTAATAAAAAATAAGAAAATCTCCCATTGAGTTAAAGTCTTTTGTGGACTTAGAAAGAAGTGCCATCAAATTTAACACATCCCTTCATTCAATGACTGCAATAATGTGGCCTTAAAATATTTTCATTGGCTTTCACCATCTTTCCTGTTTCAAACAGCTGGTTTCAAAGTTTCCTTGTGAAGTCAAGGACAATCTTGAAGTTTCCCTTTGTAAATTATCCAATGTTATATGCTTATGTTGAACACATAAGTACAAAATTATTAGGACTGAAAGGTTTTACTAATCTTCTGAAATGTTCTAAAGGTCTTTTTAAAAAACAAATAAAAGAGGTCCATCATCAAAGCCAAAATCCAAGTCAGTGTAGTGTTTTATGTGAATACAGCTCGTATCTGACTGATCTCGTTCAGGAAAGGCTCATCAGCTGAAAAAATGGGATTATTTGGAGCTGTGATATCTATGGCTGTGTTCAAACTGACACAGAAGGAGATTAATTTTTTAACTCCCATTGGCAACCGTGCCACTGTGTCACTGCAGATCAGCCGTGCCGGGATTTATTTTTGTGCCCCTGAGATAAATTTCATCTCTTAGATAACAAAAGAGTGAAAAGGAGAAATCAGCTGGTGGAATATCTGACCCACAGGGCAAACAGGCACAGCAAACTCCAATCAGGTCTTTATTGGGACTGAATGCCAAGACCTACATTAGCTCTGAGGAATTTTCGGTGGCCTCCAGCTGGAATTATGGGACCATGCAATTCCTACTGATAATTCCCAAAGATTCTAATAACTTGTGTGCTTTTAAAAGTTCTAGAAAAATACTGTTTTCCCTGATTTTGTCACTGTTTACCTTGCAAGGAAGGCAATCCTTTGGCATTTAGAGGGGGAACAATATTTCATCCTTGGGCTACTGGATGGCTCCCTCCCTGGCGATCTGCAGAGTCTTTGTTCTGTCGTTTAAACAGATAATTTTGAATGCTTTCTGAAGTGATAAATGCTTAATGGAGAAAAGAGTCTTCCTTAGTGAGGTCGTGTGAGGGATGGAATTGCTCACTTTAATAGAGAAGGTTAGGAAATTCGTATTTGGTGTTTTCCAAAAAAACCCCAAAAAAACCAGGAAAATGCCCAAAAGTTAAAGAACTTACAGAAATTAAAGGAAGAAACCCCCCCAAACAACAATTCAGACAGGTTTGGAAGAGCCTTTTCTCTGTGCTGTTTGCTGTCATTTGGGAATGGAGCAGGGCAGGTGCTAAATGGAAGTGAACATGCAGAGATTTTCCCTGCCAGTCTGCAGACTCAGCCTTTGGAAGAGTGGAATTGGCTGGTGCAGTGACAGGACAAGGGACAACGGCCTTGGATTGGCAGAAGGAAGATTCAGATGGGATATGGGGAAGGAATCCTTCCCTGGGAGGGTGGCGAGCCCTGCCACAAGTGCAAAGCAGCACAGGGACAGCTGGGGAGGAATTTAATCCACCCCAGAGAGCTCAGGGCACTGCCTTAGCTGTGCATGAAGATCTCAAAACCATCAGCAGAAAGGTTACAACAACAGTTTTTCCTGTCATTATTTCATTATTTCATTATTCTATTTTAAAAAGCTCTTATTAGTGTATATATATGTAAACAAGAGAAATATTAGATATTGAGAGCAAAGCTAAAAGTGCCAAATTGTGGTGGCAGCCTTTGTTATAAACTGAAATATAAAAAACACCAAAACAAGGGATCCAAACCCAACATACAGTAATGAAACAAACTTTCTCTTCCAGAAAAACTAATGGACTACCATAATCCTTGTAAATTTGGTGAGGTTAGAACACCGGCTCTGAGGTGGCAGTTAAAGCAGTTTCCAATAGATTTTTATTAAAATTGAGGAATACACAAGATACTATTACCATAAGTTGCCTAGAGGAGTGAGTGAGTTGTTTGGTTAATGGTTTTTTTTTCCTTTTTGACAATTGGGAATAAGATTTTTTTTTAATGTCTGCATAAAATATAAATGAACTGTAACATTCTTATAAATAACAAAATTCTCAAAGGCCTCTCAACAAATTGCCTACAAAATGCAATTCTTAGAAACCAGTAGATTAGTAATTTATGCTTAGCCCCTATGGGCTTTTCTGTTTGGTGGTTAATTTAAAAATCTACGCACGAANNNCCCAAGAAAAAAAAATTAAAACCAAAAAATTAATAAAAAGTTCTTCTATTTTGCCTGGAAAACAGAATCTGCAAAGTTTACACACAACCTGCTAGAGAAAACCATTTGGCTTGAAAAGGAAAATCACATAATCAACATTACGTTAATGCAAGTGAGAAATGTGATAATTCTTTCACAAGCTTTGACTAGAAGTGGATTAAAAAGCAGAGTTATTAAAAAAAAAAAAACAAACAACACTGGGAGAAACATTGCTATGGTAGCAAAGTTTTTGTTGAGAAAAGAAGGAAGGAAAGGAAGGATGGTGCTTTAAAGTTCCTTCCAGCAGCCCTGCAGCAGTTGGATGAGGAGGAGGAGAGGAAGAAAAGAATTCCTGGCTATAAAAATAACAATTATCCACTCCTCCCCTCTGGATCCTCCCCAAAAGGAGAGGGAGAAAGGCACGAGGTAGAAATACCTGATAAGTGGGAGTATCACTTTACACACTGTTGTACCTAAATATGTGAAGAGCCAGGGACCAAAGGAGACAATCCTAATTAATTTCACTCCACAGCATACAATTTCCACAGAGCCCCAACATTAGTCATGATCTGCTCTGTGTTATTCTGAAGTTCCTCCAGCAGATGAGCTCTCACACTGAAAGGCAAATGATGTTTGAAAATTTCAATGTACACTGAATTCCAGAAGGGTGATATAAATATAACAAATTATTACTTTACACCAGTGTTTTTTCTCTGCTGTTAAACAGAAGTTGTGCACCTGGAAATGAAGCCAGTAGAAGAAAGTTTTATCTGGTAATTAAGACTCCATGTTTTTCATGCTTATTAATCCTTCTGTTTCTTCTGTTTTACCACCAAATTAATTCCATGTTGGTGCAATGTATCCTAAAAGGGGCACCTCCCAAGACAACCCATTTCACAGCCATTATAACACAAAATAGAACAGCCTTGGTAGATTACACATCTGCAAAGAGAAGTGAAAAATTTGGATTCTCATCCATGCCATCCATAGTCATCTGCACAGACCACTGTAAATAGCACTTGACTCCTTAAAAAAATTAGCAGCCACAATGTTATCGCCTTCATCTGCTGTAAAGGTACATCTTAGGTACACACAAATTTTCTCAGTTCATTCAAGAGATGCTTTTCTGCAGATTTTTAAAGCTGTTATACACTTCATAATTTCCTTATTAAGGCAGAGATGAAAAGCTATTGCTTCAGTTGGCAAAAATAATTAGGCCTGGGTGTTCTCCCTGAAGGTTTGGGCAAGATTTCCCTACCAAAATTAAGCCCAAGGGAATAAGTGGTGCATTTGGAATTGAAAACATCAGGTTCAAATGACCGTTTTGCTGAGGTTTTTTTCATGCCTCACGTGTGCAAGGTCTTTTTGTAAAGGGCTAAACCCAGAACTGATGAATCACAGTGCCATTGGTTTGGGAAGAAAGGGTGGCTGTGATGTGACTGTAGTGTCCCACAGCTTAGGGATGTGGAAAAGCAGGGTGGGAGCAGTCCCAGAGCTATGGATATAGTTTTCAAGATATAAAAAGAGAATAATTTTTGACTTTATAAGAATTGACACTTTTGCCTCACAACCAACTTTCTGCCCCTCTTTACTTCATCCTCCTTCACCCTCCTTGGCTGAGCAGCCTTTGTGCTTAAACCAGTCGTCTCACAGACCTAACTATGAAGGAAACTCAGCTTGATCTTCGTGACTTACAGATTGTTTGCCAAAGGAGCATGAACATCTCTATATTATGCTCATTTCCAGGGAATTTGAGGGCTCCTTTGGAGTATTTGCAATTGCTGTTGGAAGTATCCCAAACCTCTGCCTGCATTATTGCAGGATAATTCCTGCCCCTTCTTGTGCAGCCCCTTAGGAGTTCTGTGGGAGTCGAGGTGCAAGACCACAAAATTTCCTTTGGAGGGTTGGCTCCTGCTTTTCCTGGGTACCTTCTCCTGGTTTTCTGTGTTTACAGGGCTGATTCAGTGCAAAATACTGTAAATCTAAGCTGTCCCTTGGATTCATAACTCATCGAGTTCAGAAATATGACAAAGTCCACACTCACCTGAATTTTAATGTCCAGTAAAAAAAAGGAAAGGGTCATAGGGCATCATCTTCATCTCCACTAAATAATAATAAGCTTTATACTTTTACAGTGTTGCAAATTCAGCAGTGCTTGAGAAGACAAAGGTAAGATTTGATATTGAACTTGTTTCTGGATTAAAACTTTTCTCAGAAGAACAGCAGAATAATTTACAAAGAGTGCAATGAAATAAAGAAAAATAGAGGAGCTAATATATTTCTTCCTCAGTAGAATTACATGAAAACACATCAGTGAAGCAGGTGATATTGTATTTTAATAATACCACAGAATTGTCTGGGAGAGACAACAATAGAGATATTCATTAATATCTAAAAATAAGGCAAATGCAAGGAGAAAATACTGCTGGTCTTACCTTGGCAAGAAGTCACATTAAATTTATTGGGAATTACTTAAAGAAATCAGAGAGAACTCATAACCTAAAGTTAAGTTTTAACATTCAAGGGGTCACACAGTTTTAGATGACACTGCAATTGCAGCACTGGGCTCCAGATAATACTCACATTGTAAATACTCAAATTTAAAAGTATTAAATCTTATTCTGTCAAAAAAAGTGCAGTATGCATCTACAAAATATGTAGATGGAAAACTGTAACTAGGAGATCTGGGAGGTGGGTTTTTGTTGCTATTTTTTTTCCCAAGAATAGCTGTAAAGAAAGAAGAATCTCTGATTTTATTTGACATGTGTCAGTAGCATAAAAATGCCCAAATAAACCAGACAATCATCACTCATGAAATGTCAGGCTGCTCTAGGCACACTCCTTGGAAAATCTATTTTACATGAGCTAGAAGTGAATATTTACTCATGGCCAGCTCTGCATTAAAATATTTTCAAATTGTTTGAAAAGCAAAAAAAAAAGATCATTTAAATCCTCTCAAAAATCTACCTTGCAAAATGCCTTGTCTCAGAAAGAAAGGAGTGCAACTGTAGAAAAGGAAAGTTACACAATGTAAATTTACACACCTGAATAAAGGATCTCTAGCACATCAAACAGGCTGGAGGAAATCACAAAGCTGATAATCTCATTAAAATTATTGCCATAATTATGGAGAGTTTAACATCATGGCTAGAAGCGTCTAGAACCCAAAAAAATCCTCCAGTTTTCTATATACATCAGTGAGGTATTAACTGGTTGAACTTCAGCCACTGTATTAAATCAAGTATGGACTCTACAGCACCAGAAAAATCTACAAAATCTGAATTTTTTTTAGCAAAACCCAACCCTTCTAATCACTGTGTTTGTGTGCAAAGTCCTTACATGTCCCACTCTCACAGACTTGCAACTCAAGTTGCAAAAATTGGAATTAATTACTTAAAAATTGGGATTAACTACTTAAAATTGGAATTAACCTCAAAATTGGAATAAACTACAAAAAACTGCCCCGTCCAACCTGGCCTTGGACACTTCTTGAATATCTTGAATTTGATGGTTTGTGATTCAGTGTAGAACTCAATCTACCTATTGAATGTGGCCAATGAATATCATAAAATGTTTATTACTGATTTGGTTATTGATATTTTTCCTAGAAGATCTAATGAATTGCAATTGATTGATGCATTACAAATCAATGCATAAGGAGATGTTGTTAAAGAAAGAAAAAAATAGTGATGATCTAAAAACTGTTAATTAATTGGGGGGAAAAAACGGCAGAAGTCCTTGAAGCCATAAACTGGGTTTGTTTATAATATTTGTTATCTTTTCAGTGTGTTTCTTATTCAAGAAGAGAAAATTGATTTTGCCCTGATTTTGTTCCCTGTCCATTCCTGTATCCGTGTGGGTAAATAGATTTCACAGGCTCTTGGTCTGAAATCTGGATGGCAGCAAGGTTGGGGCTACAGACCAAGATTACCCTTGGCTTTCTAATTTCTGTACCATTCTTGATCCAGCAATCAGGCAGCAATCCTTTGTCTAAAACAGAATCAAAACCAAAAGAATACATGTTTGCATTTAAATCTGCCCTAGGAATGCAAGCAATTAAAAATTCAGTATGAACAGAGCTGACAACCGAAATTCTTTCTTTTGGGCATCAATCTCCAGTGGAATATACTGGAAACCATAAACAAACAAACAAATAAATATATATACCATATAAAAATAAATATATTATTTAACAGTGCAGGCATCACTTTTTTGAAAGAGAGGCTTCCAGAGTGTGCAATAGTTTCATTATTTGATTACCCCATGCCATCCATAAATGGCCATGTACACGCTGCTTCTTCTGCACTGGAATGAAGAGGGTGAAATAAAATTCTGCTTGTTTTGCTCATCATTAAAATGTACAAGGCTTTTGTTGGTTTTTTTCTACTAGTGAGGCAGTTTGTGCCACTGCCAATTATAATTAACATTTAATTAACTTTATAATTGACATTTTGGTATGTTTGCCCGATATTAAGGACTCACATGGTACAGGACTTCTGTAACAGCCCTTTCATCACACTTTTAAAAAAAAAAAAAGTAATTTAAAGTCAGGAAATGCTGTACTTCAAAATTACATTGGCCCAAAGGAAAAAACAATCCTGGAGAGAAATGTAAGAGTTTGGTAGAGGTTGTGAAAAGCCCTCAGCATCCTGAGGTGTTTGCTGTGTGGACATGGTTGGGTTCCTGTCCTTTTCAGTCTGGAGTAGCCTTAAATTTATTTTGATGCAAGTCTTGATCCCAGCACCCCAGTCCTTATCCCAGTCCCCCCGTTTTCATGTCAATCCATGAGATTTTTCTTCTTATTTCCTACCCTGCCCTGTTGAGAAACAGGGAGTGCAAATATTTGTCAAAAATATGTGATTAGAGATGACGAAGTAAATGTGTTATTTGGAGCACAAAAAGGGTCTCTAAAAAGTATGTGAGACTATAGCAAATAATATGGGTTTTTATTGGGTTTGGAGAGCTTTTCATTAAAAAAAGAAAGTATTTTATAGAAAGAGTGTCCTGGGACATGATTTAAACCCCATCTTTCCATACCAGTCTAAAAAATGTTAAATATTCCAATTAAAATGGAATCTAGTCAGTCTAACAATATAATGGGCATAGCAACATTGCAAACTAAGTAGATAATAACAATAATAATAATAATCATAATAATAATAATAGCTAAGCAAGTAGCTATTGCATTAAATAATCTTCAGTGAACTGTTCTTCTATAAATTTCTCTAATTGTTATATTTCCCACAGTAGTCTGTTGGTATCCAAGGCATCCATGACAAAGGAAATCCAAAATATATTCACAGGTTTTCCTTTTTGTTGGTTCTAGAACTCATATGCTGTGGTGTCACTGCAAGCTTTCTATTTCTTATATTCTAAGGAACACTGAGAAATAGGTCCCTGTTCACTTTTTGTCTTCTCCACAGTTTCCTTTATTGCTTTCCCAAGCAGAAGAATCTCAGTTTATTTAATGTATGCATTTGCAAAATGAAATAGATTAAATTTTATTCTTGAAGTTATATTTGTTCCTGTTCTACATTCATTATTTTTACCTCTTTTATTCCCCTGTGGTTTCACATGGCGGCACAATGATATCTTCTCTCTTGTTCTCTTATTCTTTTCCTAATTTTTCTCATAATACCTGCTTGCTGAACTCCCTCTAAAGCGGATATTTCCATATAATCATTCATTATATGATTTCAAGAGCACTTTTTTGAGCACTAATACTGGTTTAGAGCCTACCTCATGTGCTGGCAGAGCTGTTTCTGATCAGCTGAACCCCTCTCACCACATTTTTGTCCACACAGCCCTGGGGAAGCTCTCTGAGGGAGTTCACTGCTGAATTCACCCTCTGAATTAGGAAAATTTGCATCACTCAGCCTTTGCCACCTCTGTGGTAGCTTTTATTCTGCATGGAGACTAATCAGACAACAGGTTTATGTGGGTGAATTCCTGTTGCAGAACTTCTAGGACCTCTTTGGACATTCCAGTAGTGAAGAGCCCCTTTAGAAACACTTCAGCAAAAACAAAAGTTCAATTTTAACCAAATCTTCTGTCCAGTGCCCTGCTAAGGGGGTTCAGTGTAAGAGACAAAATTTGCACATTTTGAACCATGTTTGTACTCCTAATACACTGTTATTTCACTGTACCAAGCTTATGCACATGTATCCATTTCTACTTTACATTTTATATTTTATATATTTGCAATTTTATGTTTTATTGCTGGTAAATGAAGCATTACTTCACTGTTCTTTATCGTCACAGGTACTGAAAGGAAATTTACCCTGAAATCTGAAAGTAGACTTGGGGGTTTTGGATGAAATTATGTCCAAATTATGGGGGTTTTGGACTAATTTCTCCTTTCTCTCTGCAGAAAAGAAAATCTGATACGTGTAATGGTGCATTAGATAACATCAGGAACAGCAGAGGTATTCCTTGAAGTTGAATGAAGAAGTTTTTTCCTCCCCTGTAATCTTTAATAAACCATCAGAGCAGCAGGACCTATGAGAACCATTCCAGGCAATTCTAACTTCTGCATATTTTCTAAAGAAAACCAGAGATGCTCTTAAAAATAGCATTTCTTGAATGGGAGATCAATTATTTTTCTTTCATTTCAGAGAACTGTCGAATCCCAGAGTGGTTTGCGTTGGAAGCCCATCTTGTTCCACCACTGTGTTCCACACTTTCCACCAGCCCAAATTGCTCCAAGCCTGTTCCAACCTCACTGTAATTATTTAAAACCAAACGAGTTACTAATGAGATTTTTCCTCTTTTCTTCTCTCCCTGTCTTCATCTTGCATGATTTCACTTTTCACACCTGCTGTTTGTTCTGTATTTACGTTTCTCATTTTCGCCTTACACTGATTACAGCAGCTCAGATTTTTTTTTTCCCTTAGTAGCAGCACACTGGTCTAGGATTTGAAGAATCTGATTGAATTCACCTTCCAGAAACATCATCAGCTGTCACCTGTGTTGTGTTTTCCCTTGGGTTTACCTTGATATTACTCAGTAATTTCTCAAGTATTTCAGATTTCCATTGCTGGCAGCTTTCATACTCTTGCTTGCCATTCACTAAGGTGAAAGTCATTAATAATTATGATATTGATCCTCTTGATCCTCTGTTCACTGTGAGCATGGCTGGGGTGCCTGGCAGTGAGGAAGGATGAGCTTTGTCCCCATGAAGTCCCTGTGGAAGGGGCTGCTCAGGGACCTGGTGCCATCTCCATCCTCACAGGTTTCCCAGCCCTGGGCAGCCTGGTCTGACCCCCAAGGCTGGACAGGACCTCCCAAGGAATTATCCAGGAGTCCAAGAAATCTTTCACTTTACAGCACAGGCAAATGTTAGACCACATCCCTCTGCACAAGGAAGAGAAAAGAAAGAGGGAATTCAGAAGGTATTAACAGAATGGATTTCAGTTTCGAGCAGAGATCTCCTGTTCCAGCTGGTAAGGGATGAGGAAGGATCAGGATATACACAAAAAAAATATTTCTTCTGAATGGAAACAAGAAATTACAGATGTGGAGGATCAATCACCAGAAAGCCCAAATCCCCAGGTTTTGCTGTTGTAAAACAAATTTGCAAATTCAGTCATCAAATTAAACTCCATGCCTAGTTTGATGTTTAGGCTTGGTAAATTTGGAATGTGATGTTGAATACTGCTTTTTTATTATCTCAAGATTTCTGTCTCTGTTAAAAATAGAAACAATGCAGGGAAAAGACTCCAGGATATGAAATATTAATCCTACCTCACCTACTCTGACCAGGAGCATTTTTTGATAAATTAATTTCCTTGAGTCTTAAGGCCTTGCCCCTTCCCATAAATTGTATTGAAACTTATCTCTAATTATGGGTTATGTGCCCAGACAGCTCTGATCTTCTTTCAAATACCAAACCCTTCAATAATATTTATCCACATAAACTTCTTATGTTTAATGATGACAGCCATGATGAAATCATTCATCAGAATCACTTTTCAAATTGTGATAAAATCAGTATTAAAGCACTGGTGACCTGTATTTTAACAGCTTCCACGTGGAAGAAAGAAGGATATTGAAAGTCATACTGAACAAGTGCATACAAAATAATACAGAATACTCATTAAATTCCTCCAAACTCTTACTGTATTGATTAGCAGTCAAACTATCAGGGATCTGACCTATTTGCTTTTCCACACCGCATCCTTCTGACATTTACTGTAAAGAAGGAGAAATGTGCCTCCTCCTCCAGTAGGATCTGGGAGCAAATGAGGGAAGTCAGAGCAGGAACAAAGAAATCAAGGAAGAGGGAGTGGTGACAGAGATGTCCTGGTTTGCTCTTGGTTCATTTAAAATAATTATTAATTAGTTATTATTAAATTATCAACACAAGTTGATAACTTTTATGTATTCTTCAGATCATGGAAATGAGAGATGAGAGTGTTGCATTTCCAGGTTTTGCTGTCTCTGGGTGGTGACACAGCAGGAAATGCTTCAGGAATGCATTCTGAGCCTTCTCCTCACATCACAGCACCCATGGAGATCCACAGGTGAGGCATCATCCCTGTGACGTTGTTTTACACCACAACGACACAAGACTCCAGCTTCAGAAGGCTGAAAATGACTCCTTTATTTTTGGGTTGTGTCTTCTTTTTATACAATTTTACACAGACCAATTTGATTGGTGAAACAAAGGCAAAACTCTTCAATCACATTGGTCAGACCAGAGGGACATCAAAAAGAAATCCCTCCTAAGAAAAAAAATTAATAACGTAAGTACAGTTACAAAAATATTTTTTTCTGCTTACAGAAAATTCCTTGGGAAAAGAATTTCAAAAAACCTAAACACCTCAGGCATGAAACTAAAGCTACATCCCTGGGAGCTGTTGTGTGTAAAACAGGTTTTCCTGGTTTTCCAGAAGGAGAGGGTGTGGCAGGATCCATATCCATTGTGAGTGACAGTTTAGGAAGCATAAAAACATCCAAAGCAGCTGTTCAGGTCAAGCACCTCCCCTCCCAGCCTGTGTCAGTGTGGGGACCGGGACACAACCCCACCCTGAACACTTGGATTGCACATTTCCTCCTCTGTCAGGTAGAATATTTTTTGCCCTGGCAAGGATGAGGCATTGAAAGAAAGAGCAGTGGGATTGTAGTGAGCAGATCCCCCTCTTGTAGCCCTGGTTCATGCCTGAGATTTTTTGGTTTTCTGAAATTCCTTTCCCAGGGAATTTTCTGTAAACAAGAGACATGTTTTTGCAACTACAAATTGTTTACATTCTTTCCCTAGGAGGGGCTTCTTCTTGATGTCCCTCTGGTCTGACCAATGTGATTAAAGAGGTTTGTATTTGCTTCACCAATCAAATTGGTCTATGTAAAATAGTATAAAAAGAAAGACACATCCCAACAATAAAAAAAAAATCATCTTCAACCTTCTGAAGTGCGAGTCTTTGTATCATTATAGAGTACAACAGCATCACCCTCTCAGTCATGCTGCTCACATTAAACCAGCACAGGGATTGATGCAAAGGAGCTGCCCAGACCAATGAGTCAGGCACTCCTGGCTATGGCAGGAAATTGTTCTCTCTGTCCCAGGCTGGAGCATTCTCTCTGTACAGCACGTGTAAAAGTACATTAAATCGGGGCTGTTGTACTGTGACATTTCTATTCCAGACAATTGCCAGGTAAATCAATGCACGTTTGATCATGTATTTGGATGTCTAGGAATAGTTTTGTCCACAGTGCCTTGTCAAAGACTTTGGCATGGGCATTTTCTCAGGAGGGCTCTGTAATTCTGCACAGCTAAGCCAGGCTGTGGTAAAAAAAACCTGTCTGGGTCAGAAACATTGTAATTTACACTCTGCTGCTGCTCTGGTATGGGAAGGATTCAAGAGCACTCTGAAATTCCTGTCAGCAAGAAGAAAAGTGGAGTAAAACTCTTCCCAGCCCTTTACCACCACTGGACTACATATGGCCTGGCAAGTGGGCTGCAGAAGACAACATCAACTTCTGACAGCAGAAGTGGAGTAAAATCTGATTGAGATGGACCAGAATTTGGGACTTCACCGTTCCTTCATCTGCAGAAAAAAAGCAGAAGCAGGGCAGACATGAATTCCTGATCCTCATCTCTGTTTATGCCTGAATCAGAAGGAAAAATAGAAAAAAATGTTAAATCACATCTCTCAAGTAAAGCCAAAACACTGAAATTATAGGCAATGCCAAGCCCAAGATATCTGCAAAATGTGCAATTCAGGTGGGTCTTACTCTGTTCTATTTTCTGTCATTTAATTTCAGAATTTAAAAGCATCATCTAAGCAGAGATCTAAAGCCTAACCTGTAAGAGCCGCAGGACACTGACAGGGGTGGAAGGAGGCTGTTAAAATGAGAAATTGCCATCTAACTTCCAGTAATCGTGTGAGCAACCTAGGATTAAATAGAACTGGCTCTTGTTGCCCAGTTCAACACTTCTGTGCCTGTTTGATATCCTAGGAGTGAAAACAGCTTTTAAAAATCAAACAGAACCAATTTATTAATGTATTCTTAGCACTTAAAGAATGATTAATGGCAATTTTCTAGCGTTACTTTGCCAATGTTTAGCAGAAAGCCATTAGAAAATCAGTGTATAATGACACTGCTGAGGTATTTACTGATCAACACTGGAAAGAAAGATTCTGGACTCAGAATTTATCCACATGTGGCAATTAGCTGTGAAGGTTGGTAGTGAAATAGGTGGGTTCTTTAACTTTTGGAATAAATGCTTTTGAAGAAATGGAAATAATATTTTCTGGAAGGAATACAGTTACTTTTTAAAGCTACAGAAACTCTCACTTAACCCAGGAGTGGTGGGAAATCCATATAAATGTGAATTTCTAAAACATTTACTAATAGAGACTAAAATGAGGCATCCAAAGTTCTTAGAAGCTTTCTTCAATATCAACAGCTTTTAATAAGCTTGGACTTGGCAATCTCGGAGGTTTTTTCCAACTTTAATGATTCTGTGATTGTGTGGGAATGAAAGGACACCAGATCTCAGTGCCAGTCACTCTTGTTGCCCATCAACCAATTAGGTGGATAAAAATTGAGACATTTCCTCTCTTCTCCACAGAAATTTTAACAGCCCCCAAATGCTTCTTTGGAAGATTAAAGCAACCAACTGTCTTGAAGGTGTTTCTTGGCCTTGGCACAACATTAAGAATATCACAAAATCACCCCAGCACATTTGGGTTCCAAGTACTCCTGTTCCTTCCCTTTGCAGAAATAAATGGGAGCCAAGAGTGGAGCATGAGCACATCCAAGTGATACCAGTCAGGGGGAAAAAGACAACAAACATGAGAAAAACCAGAAAATAATCCTTGATTTTTGTTTAAAGATGCTTAGAAAAAAATGACATCATGAGTGCAGAATGGGAGCAGCTGGCTGAAGCCAATTTTTAAAGAAGGGATCTTTGGGTAATGGGAGTATTTATATGACTCCATTACAATGTGCCCTTACTGAAAAATTGGATAAAAGAAAAAATTAGGACATGGAACAGATTTATGCAGGTTTCCTTGGGCTTCTTTTCCTTGTTCTTAATGGCTCTGTGGGTTTATTGTCAGTCCAAGCTGAAATGAATCATCCCCAATCTGAACAGGAGATAATGTCGTGGTCATGGAAAGACAGACACAGCAGACACCATAGTGGAAATATAAAAATGAATTCTGAGTGCCCATGAAGCAGCTCCTCTCCACTCAGCAGCACAAATCCACAGCTGAACAACTGTGGGATAACTGGAGGAAATACAGCCAAGGACAACAATGATGGTCACAGGTCTGGAAACCACGACTGGAAAGAAATGACTGCAGAAAATGGGAAATTTAGGGAAATGGTTGAAATTATTTTGAAGTCTCCTCAGCTACGTTTGCTGGAGGAAGAAGAATTCATTTTTTCTCCATGCACATAACCAGAACAAAAGGAAATCTGGAGTGAGAAAGGTACAAATGAGGCATTAAGAAAACAAACAAAAAGAAGCCCACAATTCCTCATTAAAGAGGGTCACTAGCAAGGAATAAATTAACTGGTCATTGTGGACTCTATTTGCCCTGGTCTGATGAATTACACATATTTAGACTTGACCATGTTAAATTGCTTAGGCCAACTGGACAGAAGTAAACTCTGTGATTTCATAAGCACAAATTATTTCTCCATCTTTAACCAGGACTGGAAGAAATCTGCAGGGAACAGGCAAAAAATGCGAAAATCAAGGAGCAAAGAGGAGAGAGGGAGTGAAACTCCACCTTGAGTGTGGTCAATATAATGTGATTCTTCAGAGAGTAGAACACCTGTCTGTTGTGTCCTTCTGCAGTGCCCAGCAAAATGAATTCCTAATTGAAGGAAACAATCACAAAATAAACGCAAACCTGACTGTGTAAAAAACCTCATGTGGTCCTGCTGGATGTGTTTGTTCTACAGGCTGATAAATTACAGGATGAATAATGTGTTTTGTAATTTCTTTTTGGCCAAAAGGATGAAATTTGCTTTAATGCTTTTTTTGCCCTCTGCTGAATGACAGAAAAAGTCCTGGTAATGTGCTGTCAGAGTATTTCAAGTCTCATTTAGCACTTGTCTACTGCAAGTAGGGTCTTTATGTATTGTCACAAAAGAGTGACACTTCTGGACACTGGATTTCCTAAATCAAGAATGAAATGACAAGATTGCTTCAGTTGGAATGGAGTTTCACACCCTTGACTTTTGAATAATGGCAGTAAATTTGAATTGTGAATGTTAGAATGGCAGTATTCAGGCTGCTTTACCTTTGCTTTCTATCTATATATACAGATAAAATCTAGTTCTTCACTATTCAAGCATTCCAACAATTTTCCTTCAGAGGAACAAATCCATCATTTGCACTGAAGAAATTATAGTAATTCAATGGAGAGTATCAATGGCTGAAAAAAAAATCCAAACCGTTTGTTAGCATCCACATCTCCTACCCTTGTAAAACTTGAAAAAGCTCAGGGAAGTTGCCAGAAATCTTTCCTCAGACCTCAAAGGCAAGTGAACAAAATACATATAATGATTGCCTGGCAGACCTAGGAATGTAGACACATTTATAACTTGCAGCAGCAGAATACCTAATAAAAACCTGTTCTAAAAGACATTTTTAATGAAGCTGATCATCAGCATTGGTAGCTGGTCTCCAGTAACAATTAAGAAAAAATTGCAATACAAGGAGCAATTTGCAGTGTTACAACAAAAGAACATGATTTAAGCTTTCTCTCCCTCTGCGTTCCCAAAAAGGAAAAAAAAAAAGTTTCACAGAATATTTACAGATTTTCTGTTCTTTGTGCAAAATATGTGTCACTTTGTAAGTGACAATGACAGTCTGAAAGTTTCTTTTTTTGCTACACATGATCTTTCTAATTTGTGATCCATGGCTCTGGCACCTGTGATTTTACATTATTCCCAGTTCAAATCCAACTGAAACACTTGCATATTTTTAAGGTTGTGTGTGTTTAAGGCAGCTTTTTTTGCAAGGATGGAAAATTCTGAGACACACTTTTATAACCCCTACGTGTAGAAACCTTTGCAGAAAACAAACCAATAAACAGTGGAACTCAGTGAGGCTGGATAATCTTTAAGGTCCCATCCAACCCAAAACCATTCTGTGATTCTGTGAAATGGCTCATGGATAAAATATCCCTGCTTTCTCCCACATCCTTATTAGCCTGGTACAACATTCCTGCTTCGCTGGAGAACTTCACTAAAGCCACCAGGTTTTGGATTACTTCAGACTGGTGGGTTGAGCCTTCATTGCCTTCTTGGCTTTAAAGTATTCCTAATTTTATTATTTCCTTCTACCATATTCTCACAGAGCCTTTTCCCATCGTTTGAAATGTTAATTTTATTAACAAACATTGGATGAGGCACACAGGCAGTACATGACATAAGTAGAAGATTAGTGATTGTTTAAAAAAAATAAAAATTAAGACTTGGTGGTTGAAAACAAATAGCTTCACTTTCATTCTAATTGATGTAATCCATTACCAGGGTGCAACTTCTGTCCATGACTGCTTCTAATTAGCAATCTGCCTAATTAAAAGTGCACTGATAACTTCTCCCTGGAATCTCCCTTGCAGGAGCTCAAGTCCATCCGTGCTGAGTGATGACAAATGAAATGTAGCTGGTGGAAATAGAAAATTTCAAATATTTAAAAGACAATTTGTGTTATGAGGAAATAACGGTGGGTGGATTTTCCATTCTGGAAGGAAAGAAAAACAGAATGTAAAGACTCTTATTCCTCTGGTTGTCAGAGAATCATTAAGGCTAAAAACAGATCATTGAGTCCAAACATTAACACAACACTGAACTATGAAAGGTCTGAAGGCTTGAGGTTAAAATCAGCCTCCATAAATGAACAGAGTGTTGTTGAATTACTAATGTTTTACTGCAAGCAGAGCCAAACCCACATCAACTCACACAGGCCTTTAAATACACCAGGCCTTGGTGCATCATGAAGACATCCTGCCTTAATTATCCTTAATCCAAGATAAACCAACACAGCACCCTCTAAATGCAGGGATTCTGGGATGAATGATTTGACTTCTGTAGTTTTGTGTTTGACTCCTCTTCTGTTGCATCCCTTGGTAGAATTCCTTCCCCATTGATGAGTACCCTACTGAGCCTCTCCAAAGTGCTGATCAGTGGCCACCTAAATGGCTGGAACAAGGGACAGAGACAGGAAATTCCATAAATCTTAATTTAGGATGGAAACTCACAGTGCCACTTCAGCCACGGTGCTGAGCATGGGTTTGTCATTTGTTCTTTCTGAACATCAATGAGGTCAGCAGACACGTGGCAGTTTTGAGGCAGGAACACGACACCAAAGTCACTACAGCCCCCATCTGTGTCCCTTCATGTATCCAGGAGGTTGAGGAGCTCAGAAATGCTCTGAACTGAATTTGTTTCCAGCGACACACACAGATTTTCCTCCAGGGCTTTGTAAAAGCATTCCTACAGTGACTGCTAAAATAATTTCATTGTTATATCCTGATCCATTAGCTGGGGCAAGGATTTAGCATCCCTGAAAGTCAGCAGCAATTAATCACAGCTCAGGTGACAATAATGAATTATCTCTGCTTCCCTGAAAGGACCAACAACAAACTGTCCCCCGTGGTCTCCTGAGCTCCCCACAGACAAAGTCCCAGCCAGGTGACCCACAGCAATTTTATGAACAGGGAGGGCATCAGAACAAAATCAGATGCTTTTGCATCTAGACTTGGTTCAACACTTGGATAAGATGGAATTTAAAAATCCCTTGGAGAGCTCATGAACATCTGGACACTCACACTCCCTATTTTACTTTTTTTATAATTAATCATGATTAATGAATAAGCAAGAAAAGTGTCTGGATTTGGCACCTGAATAACATCAGTAGCAAATGTTTAACTCAAAAAGTTTCTTCCTTTCTTCTGTTTTCAGTCTCATTCTGTTATAGCCTTATTCAATGATGGCTGGAAAAGCTTTGAATCCAAGTTCAGACAGTATTTTTGAGCCAATGGATTAATAAATATATTACTATGGTATTTTATTTTTCATTATTCCTTTGAAAGAGTAAAATAAGAGCTTCAGAGGAAACAAATAATCATGGTTGAGGTGGATTCTGTGGAAGGCAGACTTGGTGACCAGACAGGTTTTCAAACACAGCAATGGTGTGATAGGACATTTGAAAAGGTTTGGGCATACCGCACATTTATTTTAAATAAATATTTTAAAGTGCTATATCAGAATATATTGCTTAAATGTCATCAAATGTTTCTACAGGCACTTCCCCAAATTAAGGCCAATCCTCAATGATTTAATGGTATTTAGAAATAAATACAGGCTCAATTTCCTATTTTTTTTCCTACATAAAAACTTTAATCCACACTTTACAGCAGTCTCACACACTCACACACAGAAAATCCAAAGATATCCCAGTACTGATATGCTCTAAGAAAACTCTTGGTATTGAAGGCAAAATAGGAGTTGGGAAGCAACAGTTTGGTCTAAAAAAACTGAAATCCAGAAGGGTTCCTAAAGAGGACCTCAGAATCTGGGCAGGTTTTTTTTTTTCTTTCTTAAAAAAAACCAAACAAAAACCCAACCCAAAAAAACCCAACCAAAAACCAAATCAAACAAATATTTTCCATAGGAGAAATGGATTTCATATGGAGTATTCTGAGTTTACTACTTTATTTTTATTAGTCACCATTTGTAGTCATAAAAATACAATAAAAATCTCTGGGTTTAGGAACATCTTCCCTTATTTGATCCCATGCGAAATTCATGCCCTGTGACAGAAATTACTCCACATTGCACAGAATGTGGGAGTGTGTGAAAAATGCTACAACAAACTCTCACCTGGGACTTTTACATGTAATTCCTTTCAGACCTCCTCTCCAAACAAAGGTGCCAGGGATCTCTAGGGATGACAGTTAACAAGTGAAAAGAAAGAAATGGAGTCTCCAGCCTGCCACTGAATTCCATCCTGAGAAAAGGGAAGGAAGGAAGGAAGGAAGGAAGGATAAAATTAGGCAGTGGTACCATGTGAAAACAATTATTATTAGTCAATAGCATGATGCTTTGGGAAGGCTGGAAGGCTGGCCTGGAACAGAGACTGGACAGAGCCAGAGAATAAAGTAGATATTTATTGAATGTCCTTTAGGACACACCTTGGGCAGGACAGGACCTGACCAGGGCTACACCCAAGGTGGACTCAAAATGGTCACAAAATGGGGACTGGTCACGAGGTCTCACACTTTCATGAGTTTTGGTCCATTTGAATATTGGGGTTTAATTGTCCAGTTCCAGCTCCAGGTTGTGAGGTCCCATCCTTCTTGTTCCTCCCTTCAGCCACCCTTGTTTGTGCTTTTGGGCCTGAAAGTTGTCCTTGGTCTTCATCAGGAAAAGGATTTGTTTTGTGTCCCTGCGCTGTGCAGAGCTGAGTGACACTGTGAGCTCAGAACTGCAGCCCTGGGCAGCACAGAATCTGAAATACATGACAGCTGAAACTGAAGGCATCAGCACCAATTTTGTCCCAGAACTTCATGACCCCCAGTTTACTCTAGAGTAATTTAAACCTGGCTAATCCAAGAGAAATGTAGCCAGGGCAAACAGATGTACACAGTCTCAGAGTGGACTTTGAGTCCGTCTGGTTTCTAATCAAGGCTTCAGAAGGAAGGGGCTAAAGGAGGACTGTGCGGGCAGGGAGGAGCCCATAAAGCAGGGAAAAGCACAGGCAGCATTTCCTCAGACACTGCATTTTGCTTTTCTTCCTGGTGCTCAGCTCTGTTCCTCTCCCTTCCCACTCCCAAGTGATTCCAGGGCTTCCCTGGGAACCCCATTCCAGAAGGTCGCTGTCCTTGGTACTTGTCCTGACCCCACCCTGAGGTTGCTGCTTCTTTCTGACCTGAGACGGACAAAACTTGCCACCAGGCTGAACTCAGGGCTTTGAAAAAGTGATTTCCTGACCTCTTATATTTTCTGCAGTGAGGCATCAAAAGCAGGGAACTCTAATAAAAATTGATTTTTATTCTTAAAAGGCTTAAGGTTTTATGGCGCATAAATGTTATAAATGCCCTCTGTGAATGTTTATATTTTTCTTTTGTATTAAACGTGTGTTTTTATTAAATAGAATTATTGTTTGATTGATTGATTGATTAATGAAAAGAAAAGTTGTATCACAGCAGAATTTAATACCTAGGAGACTTTTTCTACTAAATCTGCATTAGTTTCTGCTGCCATCAGAACTTTGAAAAGTGCTCTATTTAATGCTCAGCTATTATCTCCCACAGAATGAGAAATGTACAATAATGGTTTTAAGGCTCAGAGCTATTGTCAATATTAAATATCATCGTGTTAAAAGCAAATTAAATCTGAAGTGACAATTTTTTTTCCATCCCCAAAAGGGCAAAAACAAAGCTAAGTTTTAAATAAAAACATAAGGGCTATGAAACATGATTAAGTTATCTCAATTAAATACTGGGCACCATTTATTTTTATCAGAATGCTTTAGTAATTGAGATAGGGAAACATTAGTATAGCAGTCATTCTTTTGTGTTGATCTAAGGTGATTTCAGGGCATGTGTGATTCTCTGATATATTTCAGCTAATATAATGCAAAATTTCAAATTGCATCATAGTAATGATGTGACAATACACTGAATTGTTTGCAAAAAATACTGTTAGCTGCTCCATACTCTTATTAATATGTTTCTCCATCCTCTGTATTAATAAGATGCTGAAATATGAAATGGTTGTTGTTTCACTCTAAACCACAAAATTGGCATAGCTGTTCCTACTGATATTGCCAATTCATTCCACTTGTTTTGACTTTTGATATAATTCAGTTGTTCTGTGTTTCTGGCAGGTTTCCATCTGCCCAGGAGTAACCTCTCTCCTTGACTTGTGTGGGATTTACTTAAGAGAATAGAATTTCACTGGAATTATATGATCAATTATTGGTAAAACACTATCCTTGAGAATTTAAATGGACTGCAGTAATAGAGAAAGTTTCTGAGGTCAACACACAGAAAAATCCAATAAAATTGGATTTGTTCTTCTCTGCTATGAAAATTTACTTTAAGGTCTTGTTACAATTTAGATCTCTTTGGTTACATTGGTTTAACAGCAGCTTTTTCTCTCACTTCAGACTTCAAAAAGGAAAGTAAACACTATGAAAAATGGCATTACCAATCTGGACATAAAAGAGGAATGTGCAAGTGTAGTCTCCAGCATGAAATTCAAGACGACATCAGCACGCTGGTGTGTCCTGCTCAGACTCCTCAGGAAGTCCCAGACCTATTGCAGACTGCTGTGTAGCTGAAAGAAATTAAATAATAAGTAATTTTGTTATGTCACAAGGAATAAAACCCAAGTAAGTCTGGATCTCACAAGACTTTCTTCAAGATCTTCAAATCTGGCAACTGTGAACTCATGTCTCATCTCTGATTTCTTTCATGAAACTTGTACTGCCTTGTTATGTCTTTAATCCCAAAGCTTCAGTATTCCTGTCTCTTAAGCTTAAATTTATCCCTTGACTTGAATTTAAGTCCTAGTTCAGTGAACCCAAAGTTGTGGTTACATCATTTCCCAGACAGTTAAAGTTATTTAGAATGTAGTAAAAGGAAATGGTGATATTGAAATTAAACAAACATGTTTAAAAGTATCTGAGTATTTATTTTAAAAGGGACTCATGGAGGTACAAATGCCTACCTTGAACATGGTGCTTGTAACTCAGGGCCAAACTAACGGCACCAGCCTTTCCTTCCTGGCAGAATATTCCATGTTTCTGTAATTAAATATCTTAGATACGTGCAGTGGAAATAACTGGGGTTACCTCCAGACAAACCAAAAGACTCTTTTATCCCCAGAGTCACAGAATATTCTGACTTGGAAGGGACCAGCAAGAACCATCAAGTCCAACTCTGCAGTGAATGGCCCATGTGTGGATCAAGCTCCCAACCTGCCCTGACCCATGGTTATGGCTGCAGTAATTCAGAGACAAAAATACTCTCCCTGAATTTTGTTCCAGTCCTTGTCAGCCAAAAATAAAAGAGCACTAAATGCACCTCAAGCACCACTGCAGTTTGCACAGGCAGATCTTGGCGTGGTTCCAGTCACTTGCTGCAGGTATTTGTAATAAAGATGGATTATCAACTCCTCATATTCCTTATGTCTTCCAAGGCACAGCTAATCCAAACAGATGCATCTGGACATTGCAATGAATTAAGTAGTAGTTTTTATTGCAAAAGCCCTTAAATTAGATCCTGTGGAACAGGCCATTGAAAAAATAATAAAAACTTAGTCAAAAAATAAATTGAAACTATAGGACACAGACACTGGAGACACTGGGTTTAAGATGATAATTTTATTCAAGTAAAGAATTAGATCTGGTCTAAGCCCACTGCCATTTGTGAGTCAGCTGGAATTTTATGTGCTTCTTACTTTAATTCGCCTTTAGTATAATAACTGAACTATTTTTAAAGGGGCAAACTCAGTCATCACATGTTTAAAACTGGTAGAGAGTATTCCAGCTCACTTTTCCTTGATTATTTTTTAAAATTCTGGATGAAATCTTTGAATCAACAACAGTTTGACCTGTTATAGGATATGAGTCCCCCACAGAGTCCTTTAACCCCCTGTCCATGGTTTTGCCTCAGCTGGAAGTTTTATTCATGTCCTTTCACCTTCAAGGGCCAAGGCCTTTGACTTCAAATTTAAACTTAATATTTGCTCTGCTGTCATTCAACACCTCATCTGCTTGGTTTCCTGATTGTTCTGGTAGCCTGCATTTTTATCCTAATTTTTAAAAAATTTTGGAGTGTTTTGCAGCAGCTTTCTGGCTCTTTATGCCACATTTCCTTCTCTGAAGATGATGGTGAGTGTAGGATGGTGCCTCCTGCCATCCAAATGAGATGTGATATGAAAAGAAGGATTCTACATTTTCCTTATCCTTTCTCTCCAAATAAAGGACCAAAAGGCAATGTGACCCAAAGCCCATATGAAATCTAAAAAAAATTTATAGATCCCCCAAATACATGTGCCAGAGCCCGGCCTCCCACCTTGCTATAATAATACTGCACACACATGGTAGTGATCTATCAAAAACTTCCCTTTAAGTGGTGTTATTACTTCCTAAGTAAATAGAACCTAGATAAATAAATAAAAACCGCATGGTTTGTATGCATTCCTTGAATGATCTGCATCCATTTCATGGATATTTGCACTACAGAAAGAAAAAGCATCATATAAGCTCAATAATAGAGGCATAAAGTTCAGAAATTACTAAATTCCATTTTTTCTTTTATATCTTCTGAATACTTAGATTGTGATTCCATTTTAGCAAAAAAAGCAGTATTGAGCTGGGTGAAATTAGAGAAACTGTTGCCTCTCAAGACAGTGGTATTTCTGGGAAGGTTTTTTTGGTTGAGTTGGCAATTTCAGATAACAGTCTTGGTAATGAAAATGTTGAAATAACTTTAACAGCCCAAATGGCACCACTGCAATAAACTGCAGCATAAAAATTCAGACTCTGTTAGAGCACATAAGCTTGGCTTAAATAGAGCAAAGCCTTACTTAAGTATCATCTTTTTTATTTGTTTGGATTCAGCATATTTTGCAAACAGAAATGTGAGCTAATATAAAAAAGAAGTAATGATTGTTGGGAGCTGAGTCCTTCCCTCTCTTTACATTAAAAATAGACTGTGAAATGGAGCGTTGCCTCAAAAACACCTCCAAGCAATAGAGGAATAATACAGCCACCCATAAAGCAACACATTATCAAAATCAGCTCCTTTAATGGCTTCATTTTCTTCTTCCCAAAGTCTCCCCCATAATGAGATATAACAGAGTCAATTCACTCACCAAGTACCAAAATATTGGTATCTGCTTTATTTTTTTTTTTAGATACTTTTGCCTACTTTATTTTCTTAAAGTAAAATAGAAAAAAACCATACAAACCCTCAAGCAAAGGAACAAAGAAAAGAAAACCACTCCAAAAAGTCACAGCTACAAAGAGACATAAACAATTTCTTTTTCTCAAAGGCACAGCTCTGCTTTACATCCTGGCTGTGACCAGCAAAGCCATCAGCTCAGGAAAATGGTCTCAGGAAGATGGCAAAGGGGACTTCAGGGATTTCTGCATCCAAGATGAGTCTGTCATAACAGAGTTCCTAAAAAATTTCAGCTGGCAAATCCTCACTCTGAGCTATGATATTTCGGACTCATCTGCATCATAATCCAGCTTTCCTCCTGGTTGGTGTTGTGGTGCTTCATATTGTCACAAAACCTTTTTTGGTAATAAAAAAAAAATATTCCTCAGTATTCCTCAGCAAATCCTACACACTGTGTCTTAGTGAGACAGAAATCAGCACATCACACTGGAGTGCTGGAGTTATTATAAACTTCACATCACAGGTTTAATATCATGGCCGTTAATTACAAAGAGGCAGACACAGGGAGAGAGGGATAAAGCAAGAGATGGAAGGAAAACGAGAGAGGAAAAAGCTGCCAGTGGATTTTTATATGAGATAAAAGAGGAGCTGTTTGTGGTGTGACATCACAGCTCTCCTGCACAGACAAGATCTGGGGCTGGTGAAACAGGAAAGGAAGGGGAGGCTGAAGGAGCATTTTTAAACTTTCTGCTGCTTTCTCTGATGTGATGAAATTGCTGGGGGTTGTGTGTGTGCACTGTAGTGTCCTGTTTGGGTTTAACCAGTATTGCTGCACCTCAGTGGCAATATTTCTCTCTCGTTTGCAGCCCCTGAATGCAGCACAGGCTCCTTCCAATATAGGAACCTTACAAGAACACTGTGTATGACCACACGGTTCACCAGTGCAGCACTGAATATTGGACTTGATGGTCTGGGAGGTTTTTTCCTAACCTCTGTGATTCCATGATTCTGTGTATTTAGGGATACATCCATCTTGTTAATCATCAACAATCCCTGAGGGTTCACTGAAGAGGGAACACGGCTTTAAATGTTGCCCTTCTTGAGGGATAAATTCATCCAGCGGCCAAATTATTCATGGAACTGAAAAACTAACAGCTCTACTAACAGACCTTTGAGTATCTGTACCCAGAGAAGCTGTGGTTGCCCCTGGATCCCTGGAAGTGTCCAAGGGTAAGTTGGAAGGGGCTTGGAGCACCCTGGGCTAGTGGAAGGTGTCCCTGCCCATGGCAGGGGGTGGAACTGAATGATCCCCAAAATCCCTTCCAACCCAGCCCATTGTGAGTTTTTATGATTCTGTGCAGAAGGAGAGGGAAGGCTAAAAGGAGACAGCTCACATTGTTGGATGGAGACAAGAATAGCTGACATGTGCAGCCAGACCTCTGAGTGGAGAATGCTCCTGCTTTTTTTCAAGAACTCTGTAGGTAAATCTGAGAGAGAGGAAAACTGAAGGAGGAGGAACTCACACAGAGGATAAAGGTGCAGTGAATAAAAGCAATGCAAAAGAAAAAAACCTTTTAATGGAAAAGGCAGGAAACTTGAAGTTTCTGAGTAGTTTTAAGGGTACTTAAGGCTACAAGAAAATGTATTCTTTTGTGCTTTTTAATCTGTCTTTGATAAAACAATAGATTACTCTCCTCAGGCACATAATTTACCCCAGTATATCCTGATAGCCATTAGCAGGTCATGTATCTTGTTCGACTGTCAACATTCTGGAAGAAACATTTGTGAAGGCTTTGCAGGCATTAATGCAATACCAGAATATATCTGCACAGAGCCTGGTAAATAGACACAAGAAGTTTTTTTTCAAATGCAAATCGAGAAGCAGAATTTAAAGCAAAATATCTAGTATTTCCAATCTTATTACAGCCTGCTTTGGTAACCAAGGGTAACATCAGGCTGAGAAAATGCAGCACAGAATTTAACATGGTTTGGTTTGGGAGGGACCTTAAAACCCACAGAGTGCCACCCTTGCCATGGGCAGGGACACCTTCCACTATCCCAGGTGCTCTAAGCCCTGTCCAACCTGGCCTTGGACATCATTTGTGCTCTGCTCTTCTTCCCTGTGTGTCATGGGACTGTGGGAGGACTGTGCCTCTGCTTGCCTCCGCTCCCAGCTGGAGGCACCAACTCCAAAACAAGGGCTAAATTGCCAGAACAGCTCCTTCAGCTACTATGTGAAAGGCAGGAAGTGGCAGGTTATTTATTTGCTTCCATTCCCATCATTAATAGTGAGCTGGGAATTCCTGTGTTTGACTTTATGATCACGCTCAGTTGGAATATTTGCAGCTGAGATGTAGGAATGAACGTCTGCTCATGGTTCTGTCAAGTTTTGCTTTATGCACCTCATTGTTTTTTTTCTTTTCCAAAGTCATAATGAAAAGAATCATAATATTTTGAGCTAGTTATGTGCAGGGGGAAAGGGAACAATGGGATTAACTCAATCAAAACATTAGATTTGTACAAGTACAAGTACAGAGATTTCTAACTTTTCATTGTAAGAAACAGTGAATTTCATGGAATCACAGACTGCTTTGGATTAGAAGGGACCCTAAAGATACTGATTTCCCACGGGCAGTGAAAATATCTGCTTCTATGAATTAAACATGTTTCCAAATCTAACAAACAATCTCAGCTCAATGATACCTGGACACTTTTAGCTACAGCTTTGCATTTCCCAAGTGCTGCAAGAGCATTAACAACACACTGTTAGCACAGCCAGGGTGATAAAGCTACCCTCAGCTGCTTCCCTAGATTGCATCTCTCACTCCAGTGTTTTACCAGTTTCTAAACTGATGTCATTTTGCCAGATTGTCCCCTAAAAGAGAGGAAAAGGTGGATGTTCAAAGTTCCTCTGAAACACACAAGGCACAATAGGCAAGGGACCAGATAAACCTCCAGCTCAAAATCTCTGCTCGCTCTTGCCAGGTTTATTTTTATTGCCATTATTTTAAAGGCATTGAGGGAGTGCAGGAGCAAAGGAGAGATGTCATATTATACACATAGACTGAGGGTAATTTTTTTGCCAATGGCTCTTAAATAACACAGCATAAACCCATTAATCCCGTTCTCATTTTATCTTAAGTGCTAACTGCTTAACTGAGATTGATCCTTCTCAGGTAAAGATAATGGCCAGGGGATTTCAAGTAGCAAAACCCCCTATTACAGTAAATTAAATTTGTATAGCTGGACATTAATGGATTATTTTATTAGACTAAGCATAGCAGATATTTAGTCCACTCTCTGAAATATATTATTAGGTAGTCACTGGTTATATCCGTGGCAGGAATATTCCCACAGGAGGTAAATTACCAGTGGAATTCAGACCAGGATCTCTCCTCCTTCCTGTGCAATGGCTGAAGGAAGCAGAAGCTGCCACCTGAACACTCCTTGAGATGAAGAAATTATTATCCAAATTTTAATGAATTTCATTGTTAATTAAGTTCTGATCTTACATATAGGCAAGCAAAGCTCTTCTCTGAAAGCTTCACTTTGTTGTTTCATGCATTAAAAAATGTTTATTTTTCTTGTTTTACTGATCAATTCCAGTCCACCTCTTCTCTCCTGTGAAGGGACAACAAAAACGGTGTGTCTGGCTGTGTTGTCCCTTTGTCTGTCCCTTGTCCCTGTCTGTGCTCAGGGTGTAAGGACAACATGTGTAATCCCAAATAGACTCTGGGCTGGACCTGAGGACACGGACAGGCAGCACCTTTGTCAGCTTCAGCATTTCCTCACTCACCTTCCAGACATTTTGGAGGGGAAGAGAAGGGAAAGGACACAATGGCATCACTGGTTTCCTTTAGCAGGTGGCATCCCCTTAATTTCCTAACTTATTTTCTGCGTTTTAAACTGCACAGGTGATTTTAAACCACAACAAAAACCAGATGTGTAACACGCCTAGAAATTCACCCCTCTGTGCTCTGTGTGTTTATCTTGTGAGCTTGGCTTATATTTGTATCTGGTTTTGCAAACTGTCACCAAAAAAAAAAAATCCTGTAAAATGTTGACTTACAATATGTTTTCATGCTCACCCACCTCTCTGTTTTTTCGTACAGGCTGACCAGCATTTCAGCGAGGATTTAAGGATTTGAGGTTATTTTACATAAAACTGTAATTATAAATCCACCAGAAAGTCAGGATTTTCAGACAAAGGAAATCCATAAGCTGGGATGCAATGCAGGCAAAACCAGGGATAAGTCTGTGCAGAGCTGACAAAAGGCAGGCAGGGATGGAGCTTGTTGCAGTTCCTCCTGTCAAGGGAAGTGTGACCCCAACAAACACCAGCTGTGCAGTTCCTGACAGAAACAGAAACTATGGTCTTCTGTACAAGGCAGAAATTCATAATCTTCAGGGTGAATTCCAATCTGGTTACTAATTTTCAGGGATCAGATGAACATGGACACAAATTACTGATGCAGATGGCTTAATTTGTAGGCTTTTCCTCGCAGAAATGTGTGATTGGGAGAAAAGATTTCCCTATAAACTCCTCAAAGGAGAAATAGAATAGATGAAAAATACATATAAGCAAAATGCTGCCACAATTAAACAGGTACATTACTAAGTTTTAAATATATTTAGACTGGAGCTTAATAAAGAATTTTTACCACCTTGAAAAGGCTTTTAAAAAAACCTTTCAGCATATAATACATTTTGGAAGTGTATAAAGTGTTCTGTTAATTTGGGGGAGGATCTGGTGTAATTCCATCCAAGAGAAGTCATCTTCTATTCCTCTTCTTTTAAAAAATGAGAAAAAAAGCTTGATTATGTTCAATGTTATATTTGGTTTTAGCAGCTTTCTTTGTGTAAAAGGCATTAACCAGATGGAGCAAAATCCTAAGATTACTTTTTCAATACCATTTTTTCAAGTTCTATACAGTATATGTTGAATTATTTCTGACTGTTTTTCTAATCTTTAGTTTTACTTAGGCCATGCCTTCAAGACTTCTTGTTCATTGATTTTTTCTCACATCTCAGAGGACTGAAAATCCTGTGGTGAGCATTACTGACATGAAGAACAAAAAGAGGCTTTCACAAAATCTTGTGATAAGTCACATTGACAAGACCATGTAACTCCAGGGACCATTTTCATCATGAGCAATGATATCCTGTGAATGTGTGAGCAGGATTATCATTCTTGGTATTAAAAACAGTATAAGCAACTCAGTGGTCCTTCACATTATTTCTAAGTGATGGTTTTTGAAATATTTATTTTTAATATCAGTATACAGAAGCTTTTAAAGAATTTTCCATTATTAAAGTTTCATTTCCATAAGCTACTTTTTCCTCACTTCCTCAAGTATTCCTGTATTAGTTATTCATTACATGTACTTTTTGCTTGCATATGTTGTGTGAGTTCATTAAAAATACAGAGAAAAAAACGAGTGGCCACACTCCTCTATAACTACATTTCTCTAGAAGTGCAAAATAACTGTGCTTCCTGACCAGCAGCCTTTTCTCATTCTACTCATCCTTTTTGCCCTCCCTCCTTTCGCGTTTCTCGCATTCCTTTCTCCTGCACCACATCTGATCCTTTCTTTTGCTGCCTTTTGCCATTCCACTAAATATCATATATTTCCTGCATTCCCATCATCCCTTAAGGCAACCCATAATTTTTTTTTACCCAACCCCATGCAACATCCCATGGCAAAGTCACTCTTTTCCATGAAACTTTTGGTTTTTCACTTTTTATCAGCCACAGAGGTTTGTCTGACCTCCTCCAAGGTGGGGTCTGAAGAAACTTGGGCTGGTGGAAGATGAGGGAATAGGACTGGATGAGCTTTAAGGTCCTTCCAGCCCAAATAATTCTGGGATTCTGGGATTTTAAGAAGATACTGAGAGGTCTCTTCCACCACCCATCCATCAGGGATCTGAGGGTGAGCTCAGATGTCCAATATTTTCTCCACCATTCTCATGTTAAAGTTTGTCCATGTAAATGTCATTTATTCCCTGCTTTGTCTCTTGTCTCTGTTGTCACACTGGGAAGCTGCTCAGCAGATATCTTCATAAGCCAGGTATCTTTGCATTCCAAATATCTTCATGTCCTTTTTCCTTCCACTCTCTTTTACCTTCTTCATGTCTCACACAGCCTTATGAACATGATAGATTTGGAAAATGGGAAAAGCTGTGGACTCTCCATTCCTGGGAGTGTCCCAGGCCAGGCTGGATGGGGCTGGGAGCACCCTGGACTGGTGGAAGGTGTCCCTGCCCATGGCAGGGGGTAGCTCTGGATGGGCTTTAGGGTCCCTTCTAACCCAAACCATTTCAGGATTCTTTAACTCTACAAAAGTGAAGTCCTGGATACTTTCATGGAATACAAGTTTTCCACCAGGGCCTGCAAACCCAACCTCCTGAGGAATTCTGCATTTAGTCACCAACAAACCTTCACCCTACATCATCATTCTGCACTTTGTCACCCTACATCATCCCTGGCCACGAGGCTGCCCAGTGACGCTTTTAGAACGCACTTGTTTTCCCAAAGTGTCACTTCTGTGAGACAGGAAATGAATCTGGAATGAGGCTGGCCTAATTCCACAAATCTCTTTTTGCCAACAAACCACTCATTTAAGAAGAGTTGCAATTAGGAGCACTTAAGAGCTTTCATGATTAGGGATTCTGTTTGAAAATTCAGTGTAAGCTCATTATGCTGCTGCATATCATTACATTTCTAGGCAGAAGAGGGGACATTGTGTGCAAGTTGTTGTACAATTGGCTAATCCAGCCTCATTCACCACGAGAACCATCATTTGCTCAAGAGAATAATCACTTTTACAGCTGGCATGCCCACGAGTCAAAAGTACCCTTTGGTTCCATCCAGTGAATCTGTAGGAGCAGTGGGAGGGAATCCTTCTTCTGGAGAGGGCTGACTGTGGAAGTGACCAGCCCTGCTGGTGAACCAGTGGAGGAAAAAAAAAATCAATAAAGTGGATAAAAAGAGGTTAAAAAGTGGGTAAAAGTGATACATGGTGGACAGCTCCTTTCAAAATGCAGCAGCAGTGAAAACAGCATTGGAGTTCCCAGTTTGAGAGTGAGTTAAACAGTTCTTAACACGTGTTGTAAGGTCACCATGTGGCTAAGCCAACCCAGAAATGAGGTTAATAACAGTTACACAGCAGCACCAAGGCTGCTGACTGCAGATTTAGCTCAGAAGTAAAAGAATTATTACTCATATTCTTCTGGATATTCATTTGATACTTGGCATCCTGGGCTCTCTTTTCCCCATTTTCCACTCCACAGCCTCCATTTTCCAGTTGCTCCTGAAGATTCTGCTTTTTTTTTTCTTTTTTTTTTTAAAGCAAGATATTTTTCCTAAATATGTTCCACCTTTTGTCTACACAATTGCCTCCATGTGTTTGGGATCTTCTCTGCACACAGCTAAACATAATTCTTGGATATAAATGTAATTCTCAGATGAACTCGCACAAATAACATCATAATACTTTAAAAAACATTAACTTGATACAATCATAACTGACCAGTTTTGTGAGGTCCTTTAGGACTCTTCTTTAAGTAATTAGCTCTGTTCTTTTTTTTTTTTTTCTTTTTTTTTTTCTTGTTTTAAGGCAAGTGAATGATGAAGTAGGACATGGGGAGGGTTGTTTGATATTTGCCTTCCTACAAGCTGACACAAAAGTACAAAATATTGACAGATGATATCAGGAGAGTCTGCTGTTTGACTGAACTGAGTCTCTGTGTACATATTTTGCTAAGGGAAGAGCAGCTAATGGTTGAACAGAGTCTTTCATCTACTTTAAGAGCACTGGGATGGCTACAGATATTCTATAAAAGGTTGAGTTTGCTCCCCCGCAGCAACCCATGATTGCTGCAGTGGGGCAGCAGAAACACGTGTGAAGCTGAATGTAAATTGCTCAGTAACATTTGCAAATTATCTTTGCTTGTCATCTTTCATCTTTTGCACATTGAACATTTTCTCAGCAGGAAAACCAATTTTTCTTTCTCTTCTCTGATCTCTGTTCATAAACAAAGGGTTAATGGTTGGAGTTGATGATCTTAAAGGCCTTTTCCAACCTAAAAAATTTCTGTGAGCCTTTCAGAAAGAGCAGCAGAATTTTGCAATACCTTAAAAGATCTATATTCTATTCAACAGTACTCCCTCATCATTTCTACATATTTTTCTGTTTTCTAACCATAATGAACATGAGCAGCTACCCTGAACAATCCTGTCTGAGGCATCACCAACCTTTGGGACACATTTTTGGTACCCAGCTTGCATTTAAAAGAGCACAATGCCAAAGCATATTAAGTAGATTTTTTCCAGCAAAACATTTTGTGAAACCTCTTTTTTGCCCCTATAGAAGGGTGAAACATTTAATTTCAACAGAAAAGATCTTTTTCTTTTAGATAATAATTGTGATTGAGGAGTTGAGAGAGGGATACAGGTTGGGTATTACACATGCAAAATGCCATCAGTGCTTGTTGTTCTGCTGGGTGAATGTTCAGGATTTCTGAGGGCTGAGTCCTTCAAAATGAAATGAAAAAAAAAATATGGCTTCAAGTTCAAGGCTTTTTATCACCAATTCAAACCCTGGTGTTATTTTTCTCTCTCCATTTTATAATTATGCATTGAAACAGAAATTTTTTTTCTATTTGAAAATCCAGCCCAGAAGAATAAAACTGATGACCAGAGAATTAATTCAGGGGAGCACAGAAAGAAACTCATTAAAAGGCAACAGATTGATGACATCTGTTAAAGCATTAAACATATATCTCCAAAGCAATAATTCAGTCTTTGATCCTTTTCTTTCCAGCCAAATGCAACAGATTTTTCTAGATCCTTAAAAAAAAAACTAATTTTTTTTTTCCATTCAGATTGGTAGGAAGCAGGCTGCAATATCTCTGTATTTGTTCCTACAAAGGATATACTTGTCCTCTTCATCAACATGGGGAAGATAAAGTAAGAAGATAACAAACTGAGGTTTAGAACACCTATTCAGAGTCACAAATTAGGCTGCATGGCAAGCAGGGCCTTGAATTACCTAGGCTGAAATTCATGAATTAAGTATTAATTCTGGCCTTTTCTCATAGATATTTAAGGATGACATGTCAGTACCAGTCCTACCAATTTCTGGATCATTAAAAAAAATCTCAATATTTCCCCGCTCCAATCTTTGAAGAATTTATTACTTTTAACTGATTTTGCTCTCTTTACATATTGTTCATGCAGTGCAAATAGTGTATTAAAGTTAATTTAAGAATAAAAACCTAAGGAAAATCGATATTTTGGGGAGTTATATTCACTAATGTTTGGGAGACTGAGAGAGAAATCTTGTTGGAGAATAAAGAACTGGGTGATGGGAATGGCCATAAAAGCCTATGGAAAATGGCAGGGAACAATGGGAACAGTCAATTTCCCATGGTCAGAGTATGACGTGTTCAAACCAGAAAAAACCCAGATATTCAAGTCCCAGGGAACACTTTCTATCAGGATGGATTTGGAAAACCAGGACAGAGAGTAAGTTGAGTAAAATTCATGGAAACCTCCCAGTGGTTTGCACGTTGTAGCAAGAGCATAGAAAATCCCATAATAGACTGTCCCTGGGTTGTTTTTTAATGGCTGGGAAAAACTAGACTCCTACAAAATTTTTGGTGGAAGTAGGAAATATACAGGAGAACATTTAAAGCTCTCTCTCCATTTGTATTATGAAAACCTAGACTGAGAAATTTCCATGTAGAAAACAAATACAAGCTGGTAGTTAAAGCCAACAAAATATAGTTACAAATTAAATATTTATAAAATTGAGCAGCATTTCAACCTATTTCAGTGGAGACACTTCAAAAGCTGGTGGAATGTGTGTGTGCATAGATATATAAAAAGAAATCTGTAATGACAGCAGATATACAGTCCTTCCTGCTACATCTAGTTAGTATTAAAATAAGATTTTTTTTTTCCCAGTGGAAAAGCTGTCCTGTTCCTAACAATCTTTATAAGTCTTATTTGTATTTATATCGTCCACAAACATACAGATTTCTTGGAAAGAGAGTGGAAATACATTAGGAGAGATTCCTAAATAGAGGGAAAGAAAAGGCAACAGGGAAAAAGAAGAAGGAAGATATTGAGACAGTTTGGAACAGGGAGAGCAGAAGGCAGCATTGAATCCTGACTCACGGAATTGCAGAAGCCTCAACGTGTTTTACCACCAGTAACAAGGAAAAGTGAGATAGCAAATGTCTGCAGTCACATATTGGCATTAGTTTGAAGTTTATAAATGTTAATTGACACCCAAATTCTTGATTTCAAATTGTGCTGAACCACACGTGGCACACACACAGCTCCACTGCCAGGAAGGGGGAAATTAACCCCCCACCATGTGTGCATGAAAGGCAAAATTTAACTCAACAGGGGCCAGATTATGCTTTGAATAATTCTAATAAAAAAGATATTTTCTACTGACACTTAGGGAGTTAATTTAAATTTGGTATTTATTACAATATCCACCGGAAGCTAATTTTATCAAATCAAATTTGTTAAATTTGTTAGGTTTTGGTCACGCAAATATTCAAATTCAAATCAATTTTTTTTTCTTTTGTGCAGAACCCTGTCTAGCAGTTTAATTGTGAAGATCAAACCTGGATTTTATCCAGCCTTGTAGCTCAGTAAATCCAGCATGGCCATTATTATAACAGGCCTTGGGCTTTGCAAGGACTCAAGACCTCTCTTGGTCATGTTCAGTCTTGACTTATTCTCTGCCTTAGGTTTATGTTGTTGTAAAAGCAACGTTTCCAAAGACCAGGACAATTTTGGGGGCATTTCCAAGGCCATAACCACGATTTGTGAGCAGACAGGGGTGACCAAGGCTCACTGGATGCTGAGCACCCTGTTTGTGGTCTCAGCCAACACACAAGATTTGGAGAGAGAATGAAGATAAATCAGGCCAGGATGGAGGAATTTGGATTCTTAGTGGTAAGAATTTGATAAAAACAAATTGTAACACTTTTATAATCAGTTTTGACATGTATCTCTGATAAAGAACCTCTTCACGTCTTTAACACAAAATATTATGGAAAATTGGGAATGGAAGTTGGGTTTGTATTTATTTGATTTCTACAGCAGTCTGACTTCTATCTCAGTGTACGAGGGTTTAGTCACCCTGTAGTGATATCGACTCTATTGACTTTGGAGAAAATTTCCTCACTCACAGCAGTATTAAAAGGCTTCTTTATCTGCTGTTGCCTTTACCCATCATTCAGTGTTATCCCATTTTTTTAAATTTTAAGATACAGCAAAAAATTGGAGTTTCTTTAGAACTTGATATTTCAAATTTCTCATCATAACTTGTTTCTTGCTTAACCTCTCTGAAAACTAAATAAGCTCATTGTTTTTTCTTGCCATAAATGCAATTTTTGATGATTTTCAGGATAACTTTTCACTTCCTTAAAATCATAAGCCCCAGGGCAATGTGATCCTCTTCGTTTCCTACACTAATTACAGCATTGCTGAATAATTGGAGTTTGTAAACAATTCACTATTTGTTTTTCTGAATTTTAAAACGAAGGAACGTTCCCATTGAAGGCTTACATTCAGGCTCTGACCTATGGGAATTTCATGTGTAAAATTACATTTGTTAAGAGAAGGGGGGATTGGTGTAAACCAAGGTACACAGGAATATTGCAGCAGCATAGTCTATTATGGGATGCCAGTTATACCTTTGCCATATTCTGTAAATACTTTCATGCTAAACAGATAACTTGAGGTGACAGGATGAAGTGAGATGGTTTCAAATTGACAGAGAGGAGGTTTAGATGGGATAGTGGGAAGGAATTGTTCCCTGTGAGAGTGGGCAGGCCCTGGCACAGGGTGCCCAGAGAAGCTGTGGCTGCCCCTGGATCCCTGGAAATATAGTATAATAAAGTTACTTTAAAAATAAAAAAACTAAGGAAAATCAATACTTTGGAGACTTATATTCACTAACATTTGGGAGACTGTAAGAGAGAAATTTTGTTGGAGAGTAAAGAACTGGGTGATGGGAATGGCCATAAAAGCCTATGGAAAATGGTAGGGAACCATTTCCCAAGGCCAGGTTGGAGGAGGCTTGGAGCAACCTGGGCTAGTGGAAGGTGCCCCTGCCTGTGGCAAGGGGTGGCACTGGATGGGCTGTGAGGTCTCAAACCAGTCTCTCATTTTATCTTAAATAAATTAGGGAGAGTTTTTACCCCAGATCTTACAACTTCAGTCTAAACTCTGACATAGATCCTAATGTTACTTGAAAAATTCACACAGAAGAAAAGGAAAATCTCAGCAGACATTGCTTCAATCTGGTGTCAAAACTGGCAATATTTGAGGCAGAACAGGGAGAAATAATCCATAAGGCTCCATCATTGTTGGTTATTATGTGTTGTCAGGCACTGTCACGTTGTGATTTCCACAGTATAAGGTGATGCCACCATTGATACCAAAGGATCCAAAAGCAGTACAGCACAGTGCCATGAGGAAATTGCAAAATCTTGCCATTAAACCTCAAAATGACATTTTTAATAGCAACATCAGAATTTTAATGCACCAAAATTAGTCTTCCTTCCAGGAGTTTTCAGCATGCTGTCTTATCACAGAAATCACACCACAATTAGCTTTCCCTACGCCCTGCACAATGTCAGGGAACAAATATTACTTCCCCTTGCAACGTGCAATGCATTGATCCTTCCTTTGAGCCTTAATTCACTTTTTTTTCCTCCCTCTTCTCATCAATGAAGGCACTGCTCCACTTACTGAGGAAGCAAATTACTTTTCCATTACAATGTAATGATGCAGGAAAGTGGTATTTTCTAACAATAGAAAATAAAATCTCGCCGTCTTTCTGAGCAACAAAAACACTTCACAACTATTAAAAAAATGCTATAAAGCAAAATAAAATTAGCTTCCAGTGGATATTGTGATAAATACAGAATTAATGACAGGAATAAATTTGTTGCTAGGGTTCCTGTTTCTGCTGCCTTTCTCAAACCAGGTTCATTGTTTGTAGTTATGCCCAGCTTTGGGAAGCAGCAGAGAAGAGATACATTACTTCAGGGTAAAATCTTGATGTTTATAATTCATGCATGAGAGCCACCAACTGTCCTTTCCAAACTTTTGATTAAATGGATGATTTCAGAACTATCTGAACATGTACCTTGAGCTAAAAACTGCCCAAAATCATGGTTAATGGCAGACGGAATTATAAGTCAAAGTGTCAGGAAATAAATTCTCCTCAAGCAAATCTACTTGTTATTGTCAAGATTAAAAACATCACTTGGCCATAAATATGCCCAGGAAATGCTTCTTTGTCCTTCTAAAAAGGTACAAGTTGTCAGAAAGTTCTTATTCATTAGATAATAATCTTTGCCAAAAGAGATGAGAATTACTTTCTGTATTTCTAGGAGCCTGACATTTCCACCTTCACACTAAGATACAAGTGTCTGTTATTTATTCTGCCTGTAATTAATTATTTACACAGTTTGGAACAAAGACTGAAGGCAGCTCAGCTGAGAACACTAATGTGGCACTAGGGCAAAATCAGGGTTCAAAACTGGGTGTCCCACAGCACAGCTGAATGTTCTTTATTGCCACTGACTGGGTTCTGTTCTCAAACTAAACCTAGAAATTTGAATGCCTGAGTTTTGAAAACCCACTTCATTACAGGACACAATATAATTTCTGTTTAAAAAATGAGCAATTTCCCATTTGAGACAAATGCCTTCATAATTTTGTTTTCTCCCCACACACATTTATTGCTCAGTCTGAATGTCCCACCTTGACAGCCCCCCCTTGCTGAGCTCTGCATGACTGAGGGGTAGGAAAAAGATCTAATGATTAAAACTGATTTTAAAGATAAAATATGTGTTTTTAACACATTTTTGTCTTGTGGCATCGACCTTAAGCTGAAGGAATGTCAGTCAGAGCCTATCATGGTGCAGGTGGCAGAGGCCTCTGTCCTCGTGAGAGTTTTAGATCAGCAAGATCTGTTCAAAAATGCTGAGCTGGGATCTCTTAGACTGGGCAGTGACTTTTCAGCTGAAAACCCAACACTGTATCTTCTATCCTAGCAAGGATTGGTCTTATCAGGTGGAATAGCAAGAAATTAATTTGGTTTAATCCTCCATTTTGGTAACTGCTGAGAAAATTATATGGGAACTCGGAAAAAAAAAATCCAAAACCCAACCAACCCCCCTAAATCCAGAATACATCTCTCATCATGAATAGATTTAGTTCTACAGTGAGATGACTTTCTGAGATAAGTGAGAATGTCCCTGAGGAGGATAATTTCAAAAGGTTTTCTCCCATCTGTATTTGATTAGTGGGCATTTTATGGAGTTCACACCAAGCCTGACTGCCCAGAGATCATGGGAATATTTCTACATCAGGTGTCAGAAAAATATCCACTTGTTCTCTGTCATCATCAGTTTACAGTTATCTAAGCCACTTTCTTTTTGCAGTGAATTATTAGTAGCAACATCAAACTCTTCATAAAAGCAGGGGCAATAAAATAGACTCTTTTCTCCTTAGAAAAAGTGTGAAATCTTCTCTACGACTTCAGCACGATAAGCACAGGAAGCACATTCCATTGCCAAAGAAATCTAAATATTAATGGAATAATGGAACTGGGAATGGAATGCTAATGGAAAGCCATTGTTAGTGCTGGTTTGAGGTAATTTAACTCTGTTGTGGCACCATTTAACAACCTTGTGACTGAATAATGCAAAACAATGACATGGATCCAAGCCTGGATTGACTGACAAAACTCATTTGCAGGGGAGAATAAAATAAAAACTATTACCTTGTGCATAATGCTGAACCTGCAATTTAGAAACACACACATGGCTAGAAAATTACAACACATCGACATATAAAAGCCTGATTTAGTGAATCTATAGCATTTAGTTTAGCTGCAATAGCTCACTATTACACAACAATTTAAGACATTTAGTTAAGCACAGTCAAGGGCATAAATATAAAATTGAAAACACAAGGATAGGAGGAAGTTTCACAGAAAAATAAGGACACAGGATTCCCAAAAGATCATAAAAGACATGTAAGATGTATTGGTTTGCCATCTACTTCTAATAGGTTTTTGACAGGAAAAATAAATTTACTAAAGTTAAAATAGTTCTCATCTACCTGTTCTTCCTCTCCTTACTAAATATTACTGAATGCATGAGATTATACACAAAAAAGAGAAAAGATCACAGGGGTTTTTGGGAGGGAGAAGAAAAAGAAAAACACTTAAACCCTCATATTTTCTGGCTAATGGAATAAAAATTGCTATTCCATCTGCATGAACCTAGCCATGTGCCTTTTGGAGATCATGTATGGCATGTGTGATACTTTAACATCTTTTTCTGTCACCTCTCACCCACATCATCTACAAAATAATGAAAATATTGCAAAATTGAAGAATTTCAAAATTTCATTAGATTGTAATTTCATTAAATGTCCATTGCTTCTCCTCCTATCCCTGAAGAGACAGAATTAAGTTAAATTGGCGGGAACAAGTTCTCACCTTATAAAACATATTATTAGAGTTCAAGAAGAAACAATGTCTAATCCACACAAAATGATCTGAGGAATGTACATTTTACACTTGCTGTCACTTCTGATCCATAAAATGGGAATCCACTTTGTGCTCCTGAGCTAATGGAAGTGGGGAGGACTTTGGTACATTTTTACCCTTATTACTTAATAGACTTCCCACATTCCAGGTAAGAATATTTCAGGTCTAAACTCCTCTCTGGGATTATGTATTTCTTCATTACATCTCTAAAGCCCTTCTCTGCTATTATTCTGCTAATGTTAATGCACAATGAACATTCCACTCCGTGTCTTTTTGCCAAATGCCCTCTCTCTCCTCTTTCCAATAATTCATTAAACCCACCTCTTCCAGGAATCATTCCTGCTTTGGTTTTTTTTTTTCTAATCATTAATCTCTTCATGCTTTTCACTACTTTAAATCTTGTTCAAATCCCCATTCCCTCCCTATCATTAGGTGAGGCTGACTGCTTCTTGCAGCTTTGATTAAGGATAAAATGCAAATCCCTTATCATGTGGAACCCTTCTTTAAACAACCAGGAGGGAAAAAAAGAGAGATTTTTTTTTTTTCTCATAACTTGCAAAGTGAAAATATTTGGTTAGAGGAGTTCAGGTAGCCAGAAGGACCCAAACATGGCTTCACTGGTGAAATATTTCTTATATGAGATTTATTATCTATCAAACTATGAATGACTGGGCATTGCAAACTCTTCAAGAATCTCTTACAAGAGCCTTGACTGGAGCAATAAATTTATTTATTTCCTTGTTTCACACCTAGGGTTTACCATGTGTGTCCCTGTAATTGCAATCAAAATCTTGTTACAACTCAAAGTTTTGGTACAAGCCAAATGGTACCATTTTTATGTATCGAGCTTAAAACCTAATTTTAGCCCCATTAATATTTAGACTGCCTGAACAAAATTCATCATCTTTTATTTGTGGTTGAACTGCAACCCTCTATATTAGTTTTTGGTGGAGTAAAATCTGAAAGAACCCCATTGGACATTGGAAATTTGGATCTATTTTGCACAAATATGTGAACCTCTGATATCTAGGACACATATTCCCAACTGTATATGAGAGTTACAGAAACCAGAGTGAACTGGAAGAAAAAAGCATTCAAAGAAAAGGTTGAATAATCTGGGCATGTCTGAGCCTTATTTATGGAGAAAAGGAAGGAAAATGGGAAGGGTTACACTAATATATCTCAAATTCCATGACTGTAAAATGACAAATACTATTGATTTTTAACCCAGACTAGGAATCCATGTCACCCCTTCCCGCTGAAAATCAGAGTTATTTATTCCACAGTGTTACTTCTTCCTTCCTGCTGCTTTCATTTGAATAATCTTGTTCACCTGCAGCCCTCTCCTCTTCCTGTTTTAATCTCCTCCAGCCAGGGAATTATCTCTCTTTCCACCTCTGGTGATTTAATCACCCTGAAGTTCAACAACAAGATTCGTGTTTGCATATTTGATGGGGTTTATGCTGTACTAGTGAGAAAGTTTGGTCAAAATGCTGGAGTTTTTTTATCACACTTCAGTCTGTTATATAGGAAAATATTCAATTTTAATGGCAATGCATTGTCGACTCTTCCCATACTTCAAGTATATCCCACAATAATTACTAAATTGCTGTCAGTGGCAAGATATGAAGATAGCACATTGTCGAAAACAGCTTCATAACTTACAAGTTTTCATTTTAGAAACTCCTTAAGCTTCTCTTAACATTTTATACCATATAGAAAACATTCACCCTAACTCATTTATTGGATTTTTCCTTCTAAAATTTCCTACTTTATATTTTCCCACAGGCAATCAGGAAACTGTGGATTTAGTGATGTCTCTAAGCTGTCAGAATAGAACTGAAATTACAGCTGTGTTTCTTACAGTGCTTTGGGTTCCCTTGTCTCCTTTGTCTGGTTTTGTGCCACTTAAATTTTATGAATATTAAGTTCTTTTTTTTTACCAGCCTGTTAAGAAAGAGAAAACTGCTGTGTTTATGACCCCAGAACCTGTGGTATTCCATTGGTGACCTCATCTTTACCAAATTCTTCAAATGCTAAATAATGCAGAGCTTAAGTATTAACGTGGTAAGGTTTGGAAGCCTCTTTTGCTACTGTGTTAGCGGAGGAAAGAACACACAATCGTGAAATTGCGTGCGGTGCTTTATTTCAGAGCTCTGGGAAACGGGGTCCAGATGGACGACCCAAATTTCAGCTCACCAACATGCTAAAATGAATACAATTTTATACCTTTCTTGTTACATAAGGATTCGTGTTAATCATTAAACCCCATTGTTCCATTGATTCTATCCTGAGGAACAATGGCCTGCGTGATTCTTGTTCAAGATTCTGGTTGGAGAACATAACCATATTTAATTTCCAAACTAATATCACAATCGACAATTCCAGCATGCATCATACTAGTGATTATATCGGTACAGATCCTCCTGACCTAACTTTATTCTTTCAAAGTTTGTGCATTCTACCAGTGTTCCCCCCACCATCTGAGCAAAGTTATACTTGGTTTAGTTAAAACAATAGCATGGAATATTATTCTGGTTACAGTGCAGCCGATCCCCTGTTCTCGGGCCCTTGCTACTGCAGAAATCAATTTAACCCTATGCTATCAACTGGAGCTCTTTTAGTGGCTCTGATGCCTTCAGTTTGAGCTTTCATGTTTTTCAGATTCGGTGCTGCCCAGGGCTGCGGTTCTGAGCTCACATTCAGTGTCACTCAGCTCTGCACAGAGCAGGGACACAAAACAAATCCTTTTCCTGCTGAAGACCAAGGACAACTTTCAGGCCCAAAAGCACAAACAAGGGTGGGCTGGAGGGAGGAACAAGGAGGATGGGACCTCACAACCTGGAGCTGGAATTGGACACTTAAACCCCAATATGCAAATGAACTGAAACTTATAAAAGTTGTGGTTACCTTGTGACCAGTCCCCCATTTTGTGACCATTTTGGGTCCACCTTGGATGTAGCCCTGGTCAGGTCCTGCCCAAGTTGTATCCTGGAGGCCTTTCAATAAATGCCTACTTTATTCTCCAGCTCTGTCCAGAGCTGTTGATAATTTTAAGCTCTTGCAACACATTTTGAGAAGGACAGTGATAGTAATCCAGGTAGAAAACTGGTGAAATAGTGCAAACAGCACTCCATCCCCATTCCCATTGTCTTGGGGAATATCCAAACATGGTTTTCTGAGACCTTTTCAGTGTCTGGGCCTACAGTGGGTTCATCACATTCAGGGGCCAGGACACCAGCAAGGGTTAGCCAACTGAATCACAAAACCACTAAGGGTGGAAAAGACCTCTGGGGTCACCAAGTCCAACCATCCACCCAGAACCAGCACTGTGTTCACCACTAGTCCATGTCCTCAGGTGCCATATCCACCTGTTTTTGAACACTTCCAGGGATGGTAACTCCACTACTTCCCTAGGCAGGCTGTTCCAGTGCTTTACAAAACTTTCCATAATATTTTTCCTGACATCCAATCTAAACCTCCTTTGGTACCCTTTGAGGCCATTTCTTCTTGTCCTGTTATTTGTCACAAAGCAGCTGGATGTGAATTCCCTGGGTCCATGATGCTGGGCCTTGTCCTAACTGGGCTGGAGGAGCAGAGCCTGTGGTGGTGTGTGAACACTGGTGAATAGAAACCCTTGAACAGAAATTGTTCTGCACTCCCAGTAACCCATCTTGCCTCACAAACTTTAAATGAGCTGTTCTTGCAGCTGTTTGCACCATGACAAAAATATGAGCCTTTGTTTAAGCAGTCTGATAGTTAAGGAGGAGGGAAATTGAAACCATGTGTGAAAGTTCAAAGGAGCAAATATGAGTGTACAGAAGCTAAAAGTTCTGATCAGTGTGTAAATCTCTTCCAGCAGGCTGATGGAGGCACTGCTGGGAAACAGAACCGGAGTCGATGTGTTTACGGTAAACTTTATCTTGACCATCTGCCACCACTAATCAGATACAATTGGCACTTTTAGTTTGAAGGGAAACATACTCAAGACCTGCCATCCCTCCTGGATAGTGAGGATCTAAAAGTTTATCCGCACACAACACTTCATTTGAATTTGTTTACCTTGGAGGGAAACAAGATTAAGGAGGAGGCATATGCTCCAACAAACCAGTGAATTGGTTTGAGGTGATAACAGTGGAAACAAACTCCAGGGGTAAAAATACACCACTGAAATAAATTCAGATTACGTTGAATAAGCAGGTTCTTTCCTAACTGAAATTACAGCACATCTTGCTTGTTGGAGCAAGACCAGAGGAGGCCCCAGGATGATCAGAGGGATGGAGCAGCTCTTCTGGGAGGAAAGGCTGGGACAGCTGGGATTGTTCAGCCTGGAGAGGAGAAGCCTTGGGGTGACCTCACTGTGTCCTTGCAGCGCCTGAAGGAGCCGGCAGAAAACATGGAGAGAGACTGTTTACAAGGGATGAAGGGACAGGACAAGAGGGAATGGCTTCAAACTGCCACAGGGCAGGGTTAGATGTGATATTGGGAAGGAATTGTTCCCTGTGAGTGTGTGAGGCCCTGGCACAGGGTGCCCAGAGAAGCTGTGGCTGTCTCTGGATCCCTGGAAGTGTCCAAGGCCAGGTTGGATGGGGCTTGGAGCACCCTGGGACAGTGGAAGGTGTCCCTGCCCATGGCAGAGGGGGAATTGGGAAGAACTCTGGGGTCACATCAAACCAAACCATTCCATGACTGCTCTTAGGGCAGGTAAATCAGCCTTGATCTCCTGACACTGGTTCAGGGTCTCACCTCAAAGACTGTCAGACTTTACTGCAGCTCAATATCCAACAGCCTGGTAGTGCCCCACCATTATCCTGCTTCTATTTGAGGGAATTAGGTTCCAAAATACAGAAGTGGCAAGTGAAGAGCCTGTCTGATTTCATAATTAACTCACTTTGTCCAGATTATATAACATTTCCTACTCACATTTTAAAAAACTGCACTAAACTTTTAGCATGAGGAATATTTCTGTCCCGGCATTTTATATAATTTTTTACCTATAATGCAGCTTTATCTATTCACAAGATGTGATATTTCAATCACACAGGTGACAGATCTGGCATTTAGATTCCCTTAGTTACTTTTGTTGCCTTCTCCCTGTCAGTTGGAGGTCTTAAACTGATATCAATGGTTATATCTGTGATAATTTTTGATGGGAGGTTTGCCTACTTGTTGGAGGGTGGAGGAAGGGTCATGTTTTGGGTGTTTTTGTGGGTGTTTTTTGCTGTATTGGTTTAATTTGGTTGGTTTGGGTTTTGTTCATGTTGTTGTTTTTTTTCTTTAAAAAAGGAAATGTTTTAAAGACCAAAATATGCACAAATCTTTTGGGAAAAATGGTCTGACTGGAACTGCAATTTTCTTGAGGGAGAATTCCTGTTCTGTGTTAACCTCCTGGTGAGATTATGTGTGACATAACCTCTGTGGGGGAAAAAAAAAAAAAGGGAAGAGAAAAGGCAAATATATTTTATGAACAGGTGGGCTTAATCCATACAGAAAAGAGGATCTTATACCAGATTCATTCCTTCTCCACAAATAATAGGAATTTTACAAATTCAGCTAGAAGTTGATTACCAAGCCATCCAATTATTGTCAGGACATATTTGCCTTTCTATCANGAGAGAAAAGGTGGCTTGGGATGACCATAACAGCAGGAGGCTGCATTGCTCCACAAGAGCAACAATTTGAAATATTACAGCTTCATCCTTTTCCAAGCACTGTTCATTTGGAAATACCACCCCTAAACACAACTAAGGCAGTTCCTAACTGATGGGAAAGACAGATTTTGATTTTAGAGCAGTGCTAACCCCTGAAGAACTGCACCTACCACACCACATCTAAACAGCTCTTTACTCCCAACTCTTGGACAATATTGACATCACATCTGATTTAAAATTAAAGGAATTAGAAGGAAATCTTCATGAAAAACTACTGGAATCAAATGATTGTGTATTATTCCCTAATGGTTTGTGATTGTTTGGCTTTTTTTTCATGAAAAGACATCCTAACATTTCTAATCAAACAAACCTTAAAATGTTAAAAAATCCAACAAAACACCCAAAAAAGTAAGGTTTTCCTAATTTAGAATTGTAGCTTTTAAAATTCACATCTGCATATTAATGACCTGAAAAATTATTTGTGAAATAAAATGAATAGGAGGTAGTAAACAATGAGGATTGACAAGTTTTGATTGTATTTAATTTTGTTTTGACATATCTGGGATGCGCAAAAGACTTTAAACATCTAGAACATGCAAAAATAAATTCCATTAATAGAACTTCAGGAAGAGAGAAAATAGCAGGCAAGACTTTAATCTAAATGATGGCTTTTATTTTATTTTATTTTATTTTATTTATAATTTTTAGCACAGCCCATGAAAGATTTTATTCTAACCTGCATTACTTTTCACATAAGAGAATTCCCTTGCCTGAACTCGATACTTTACCAGGCAAACATAAACAAACAGATCTTTTTGAATGTTATGGGAATGTGGGCAAACAATTCCTAAAGAATTGTTGCCAAGTCACTTTGCTGCCAAATGTTAATCACATCTAAGAGACGTGATTAAGAAAAGGCAATTTAAAAAATTGAGCAATACGGGTTAATGTTAATAGGAAATATATTAATACAGATGTGAAAAACTGTGTTATGTCTGGGGTGGCAGGAAAGAGAAATCCCAAGAAAATGTGACATGTTTTCCTTAACCACTGTCAGGAGTGTGCTGGCAGGGCTTTAAAGATCAATAATATAATTGCATATCCTGAGCAAGATTCCTGTGCAATGGTTAAGGAGAGAGAGGTGGAACAATAGGTGTAATCCCACCCCTCTGTCAGGGGCAGTATTTCCTCAAAAAATAAGGGGAAGGAGCAGAAACCACAAGGACCAACCTGGTCCTCCCCCAGCAGGATCAAGGAGCTCCCACCAGAGGTTGGACCCTCTGTGATCCCTCTGTGGTCCCTCCACTGGCAGCACCTGTCACTGTAGGACACAGAAGAAAGACTCCAAATATTTCAGAAGGCAAAGATCATAGAAAAAGAAGCTTTATTGTCTAATTCTTACTACCTTTTATAAGGTGTTCCCGTACAGACTGAACATGGTTGGTGAATAGGAACGACACCTCTCTAATGCCATTGTTTAAACCAGAGAAACAGCAAAACACCACCTGGAGAAAGATTGTTTTGAGAAAGGAGAGTTGTTTGCCAAGATTGTTTTGAGAAGAAGCTTTCCTGAGAAACTTTTCCTTGGGAAGAAGTTAGCAGCTGCCAGCAGGCTAAAATCTCTCAGACCCAGAAATATCAGGTTCACCCTCTGCAGAACCCAGGGCGGGGAAGGAGATTTACAGATGGCACCAAAAATAGGCAATCTCCAGCCTGCCACACCTCAGGAGTTTCCATTTTTCCTCTGCCACTTTTCTTTGCTCCTCCATAGGAACACACATTCAGGTTCTTGGCTCCGTTGTGGATCTGCCAAGACCCCACTGATCTCCTCGTTCATCGCCCCACAATCACCATTTCCCAGAGAAGTCTCTGTAGAAGCAGCCTGGAAACTCTGCACCAAAACCCTTCTGCTCTGTGTGCTGCTCCCAGACTTAATAATCAGACTTAATGATCTTCCTAAAATATTGCATGTGAGATGCCTGTGACATTAATCAATGTTTAACAATGGCAGGAGTGCTGCTCGCTGAATATAAATACTTGCAATGAAAGATCTAGCATTTGTTTAGTGAGCTTAATTAAAAAGCTCTACTTGATGTGAGCAGTGCCCTTTGGAGGATCTAAACTCCTTGATGAAGAAATAAACTGTTTTCCCTCACTTAGAGATTTCTTTTCTTCCTAAATGATGAGTGGTTTTCAAAGATCAGAAGATAAATTCTCATCTGCTATCTTAATTTAAAAGCTATTTTAACATTCTGATAAGCCCAGGAGTTTTGGAAGGCTCCATCTTGTTTGCCTCAGTTGTCGATGAACAAACCTGAGGTAATTAACCGAAGTTAGATATCTCAGAAACATCCATAGACTTTGCATTAGCACCGGAATGGGGAAATTTAGGTAGGAAACCCCACATCCACTAATGATTAAAGTGCTTTATTTATCACCTGTTTAATGCAACTGCCTAATTCCAGTGAAGGTCAAGGTTGAGACATGGTGCTGCATTTGTTCTTGTAGAAATATACAAATGGAAAGCATAATCAATAATTAAAAGATGTGGAATTAAATGGTTCAAATAAAGGAGAATTTGATAATGCTTTTTCCACCACTGAAGCTAAGGCAGATCCTGAACTGCTCTGGACAAAACTCAATTGATTACACTGAACCAAAAATTTCTGAGTCTTTCTGACTTTGGAGTTTCTAGCATTATATAATGTATATAATATGGACATAAATACAAAACCTACACAGTTCTATACCAAGCCTGGGCTAGGCAAAAAAAAAAAAAAAAAAAAAAAAAAATTGTGGCTGAATTTTCCCGTTTCACTTGTCTGCCTATTTTATTCTGTGAATAAAATTGTAGGTTATTAATGACCAGGATTAAAGGGAACAATGTATTTAGCATTAAAAAATAAAGAAATCCAAAAGTTATTGATATTGAAAAAAGTTCCCAAAGTTATATGATAAACAAGAAACCAAAACTCAGAAATATTTATATCAGCCAAAGGTTTTCCCCGACTTCACGCAGACAGACATGGGTGTAAGACCTACATCTCATTAAAAATATGTCAAAAATCCTCTTTGGAGACACTGATGCTTCTCTAAGGTGAAAAAAAGTAAAAAATCCAACACGTTAAATTGTGTAGACTGAAAATTGAAAAAGAAGTTAGGCTTTTAAAATGTTCTAAATATTTACCTGGATATTGCTAGAATATCATAATCAAATAATAATATATTACTGCAGTGAAATCAATCCATTAAAATCTATATAAATACCTTATACTTCAAAATTATTGAGAGAACATTTGATTTATCAGAGCTTGCTTTTTCCCCACTGTTGGGTAATTACTTATATATTTTAAAATTACAGAATCTTTCTATGAGGAAAAAAAAACCCAACAAACAAACCTTTGAATTCTCAGTTTTTCTTGGAATGGAAAATTATTTTAATCTGAGCTTAATTGGTTTTCTTTTTTTAGCTGGTGCTGCCAGCAGCATTTGGGGCTTACTTCCTTTCATTAGAAAAAGGGATTTCTGACAGTCTGATTTTTGGCATGAGTCCATTTGATTAAAAATAATGCAGAAAATTTCTATTTACCTCAGCAGAAGGATAAAATAATACTGAATAGTTCTACTGTGGAAATGCAAAGACCTTGTCAAAGTCCTTGTTATTCCATCATTTACCTCTATGGAGCTGACTACCAATCCAAAAGGATTTTATGACCCAGTGGTCCCATTCAAGTTTGCTTAATGTGAACTTGTGAAAGTCAAACTCTGGGATTAAAACCTTGAGCCAGAGCCAGCTGAAGACCCAGCAATTCCCAGCTCCACATGGACCTGGGAAATGCTTCCTATAACTTCCTAGGACTGGCTGAGATTCTTAAGATCTCATGTTTAAGCCAGGTTTTATCAAAGAAAGCACTAGAAAACTGTGAGCAAGTCTGAGGCTTCCTTTTCTGAATAGATATGTCCTGGTAGCTACAAAATCCCCAAGATTCCCTTTTCCAAAGAATTTCCATGGGACCTTCACTTTGAACTAAAACGGAGTCATCGTTACTATAATTTTGGCATTTATAAAAATGGGGCCTGGTTAAATTTCTTCAGGAATTTCATCCAAGTTTATACTGGAATCTGAAGGAAGAACTATATTTTTTCATCAGTATTTTCGTCCCATGAGCAAAGTCCTTTCCTAAGAATTATTTCAGAAGACAGAGATTATTGTGGAAACATTCAAATTACTGATTCCCAGTTTTACTGATTACAGCAGGAATATCTTTCAGTTTTACTTTTTTTTCCCCCTGTTCTTGTAAGATAACTTACCTCTCACAGCATGCTCAGACTAAATTCTGTGTTTTATCATCAGGGTTCATTCTTGTTTATGAATATTTTTTTCCTTGTAAGATTCCTGAGCAAAAAGCTGGATAAAAAGGGATGGATATATTCTCTTGGTGCTATCTTCAGTCCCAATGCTGTGCTGAAGAATAAGAAATTTCAAACATTGACAATTAGCTTTTCCTGTCACCTTAAAGACAGCAATAAAGAGACAAGCTTGGATTTATATTGGATTAACAATGATGAACGAAACTGCAGACAGCTCTAACCCTTTACAGTTCCAGCTGCAATTGGAAAAGCCTTTCCTGACTAAAGCAGAACATTTCAGGCCATTGTTGTTGGGGAAAAAAACCCTTATTAACCATCTTGCAGATTTTGGCTGCAGATTTTGGGAAGGGAGGGAGCCCATGGAGTAGTCCTGGGAGTCAACACCTCAGGCCCTCAGGTCAAATACAGCATGTGGCACAGGGAGTTTGTGTTTATGTGCTTGGTGTCACAGCTAACAAATACCAATTTATCCTTATCTCATTCCAGTGGATCTCAAATGCCACCCAGCATGACAATATCTTCCTTCTCGCATCATAGCAGGAGATCTGTAAAAATCCATGGACTCCAGCCCACCCACAGAACACAGATGTTCACTCCTTCTTGTGGGCCAGATCCCAGGCAGCCTCTGCAGCACAAATCCTAATACAGTCCTAGTTCCCAAAATAGCACCAACATTTTTATTTTTTGCATTACAAGTTAGATTTTTATGCCTTCTTCCCATCTGCTCCCTAATAATTTGCTTACTGCTCTCCATTCCTGCGTCAAAAGAAATAAATTTCTCTTTTTTTTTATCTGTTTCTTTGTTTATTTGGTTTGGGGTGTTTTTATTTGTGACTTTTTTGTTTTTATCCTGTAATATTCTAATATTCCACCTTCTGTTTCCCATTTCCTAGCTAAAGAAGTAAGTATCATTGATTCCTCTCTATGGATATCAATCAATATATCGGAATAATGTGGAAGGAGGGATTGGAATGACCTTTCAGGTCCCTTCCAACCCAAACTATTCTATGATTCTATAGACACAGAAGAAATTCCTCCCTGTGAGGGTGGTGAGACCCTGGCACAGGGTGCCCAGAGAAGCTGTGGCTGCCCCTGGATCCCTGGAAGTGTCCAAGGCCAGGTTGGACTTTGGAACTTGGAGCACCCTGGGCTAGTGGAAGGTGTCCCTGCCCATGTCAGGGGCTGGCACTGAATGGGCTTTAAGGTTCTTTCTGACTGCAAACCCGGCTCACTGGGATGAAACAGGATATTTTAGTGCTCTACATTGATTCTACACCATTTGGAAAAGATTTGTTTTCTTCTCCAGATCATATAATCAATATGCTTTGAGTTGGAGGCATCCATCTGGTGTCACCTCCTATCATGGCAAGGATACTGTCCACTGTCTCAGGTTGCTCCAAGCCCTGTCCAGCCTGGCCTTGGAACTTCCAGGGATCCAGGGGCAGCCACAGCTTCTCTGGGCACCCTGTGCCAGGCCACAGCACCCTCACAGGAACAATTCCTTCCCAGCAGCCCATCCAACCCTTCCCTCTTCCACTGGAATAGTCACCATTATTTTCTCTTGTAATTTCCCAGTTTCAGTTGCAGCTATGGGAACATTTCAGCCATTTTTGAAATTGTATTCCAACAGCTCATCTCTGGAGATTTTTCCTTTGCCTCCTGATCCTTGTGAGTACTCCTGTGGTTTACTCTGCATCCTAAAGGGGGAAATAATGGAATTTTTAGATTTGGTGGAAGGAAAACTTTTTCCAATGAGCCCAGTATCTTCACTTCATAGTTCTTGATCCTAAACTTAGTGTTGCATATGTCACAAATGCAAGAACCTCTGCATTTTTCAGTGGGCCCTCTAAGCTGATTTTCTAGGGGAATTCTCTGGTGAGTGTGTGTGTATAACTGTGAACGAATCCTCTCTGCCTTCACGGGCTCCAGAAAAGGCCTTTACACTTGGGTTCTTTGTTTCCCAGCAGCTGTGGGAACAGATCCTTTATCATGTTTTATTTATCTGATGCATCCAGATGGAGTTCTGTGATCATGAAGGCATTTGGGAGTGATTTGTAACCCAATCAAATATTAAAGAAATTAAACCTATTTTTTTTCTGGGAACTTGCAGAAGGTGCTTCCTTTCTGATGCTGCTTTTGCTGCTCTGCAGCCCAGCTGGAGCTGGAAAATTGTACAAGTCATAGCAGAAAATATCATCTCTATGGAAACTTCCAAACCCAATGGAGGATGATGGGATCAAATTTACAGAATGATCAATATTTTATCCTGAGCTCATTTCTAAGGGAGGCAGGATAAATTAAACTGCTATTGGATAAGTGATGCTGAGTTCCAGATAGAGATGGAAGCTCCTGGAGTGGGCTGAATTGAGGGGTGGAGTGGAGTGTCTGGGGCTGAAACCTCATGGGAAAAAGGGACTGGAACAAAGACAAACTGTTGCTCCAATCCCCATCTAGCCTGGCCTTGGACACTTCCAGGGATCCAGGGGCAGCCACATCTTCTCTGGGCACCCTGTGCCAGGGCCTCCCCACCCTCACAGGGAACAATTCCTTCCCAGTGAATGAAGACTGAACAGGTATTTCAGGGTGGTTCCTTGGAAGACTTCACTGATAACCTGTTACATTACAGGAGGCATCAAAATCTCTCTCTGTTTGCTCTGAAACCTCTGTAAAACCCATTCAATGAGTTTCTTTCAGGTTTAATGGTTTGTTAGTCCTCATCACTCAAGGCTTGATTGAAATGGATGGCCTGAGACTGCCTGTGGTTAACGAACATAAAGCTCTATCATTTTTAGATATTTAAAATAGATCTGCCGGATTCATAGACAAAGATTTGTTTTAGGGAATAATATATCCAAGACTTCAATGCCTATGTACTTCAGAGCCCTTTTTCTCTTTTTAGCCCTTTGGCAGAGAGCATGATCTCTCTTAAGTGAAACCTATTATCTCTAAACCATGGCAATAGACTTTAATTGGGTTATTGCATATCACAGAGAGGTTAAGGAAAAGAGATTGAAGCTCTTCAGTAAAAATATATTTTTAAAAAATACATAAGGAGGTTGAATCTCCTGAGAATGGCTTATATTTTAAGGAAACTTGGAAAGCACTTAATGTGAATTCTATTTTAAAATGCTCTCCAAGGTTGGAAAGTTTGACTGTTACTGAACATTAAATTAATTAACAAATAATGACAACTCTTATAAAGGATCCTTCATTGAGCAATGGATCTGGATTTAATTAACATGTCAATGAGAACAGCTGGAGCTGTTCCAGGGCAGGGTCAGGCTGGAGCTCAGGGAAAGGCTCTTCCCCAGGGCACTGCCCAGGCTCCCCAGGGAATGGGCACGGCCCCAAGGCTGCCGGAGCTCCAGGAGGGTTTGGACAATGCTCCCAGGGATGCACAGGGTGGGATGGTTGGGGTGTCTGTGCAGGGACAGAGGTTGGACTGAATGATCCTGGTGGGTTCCTTCCCATGCAGATATTCTGTGATTCCATGAAACACACAAGACATAACATTTATTCAATCTTATTTTTAATTATTCTGTGTCCAGAGCTGTAATGGACCTGTCAACCTTTATTCAATATAGAGCCAAAACCTTGAGTCCTGAAAACCTTAGAAATTATTTTTGTAGACACATCAACCCCCTAAATTAGCATTGTCAATGCAGTTCTGTCAAGGCAGATTTGAAAAAAACCAAACTCAAATTATAAGGATTTAAATTTTGTTGCTATGTAACCACTTTGCTCTCCTCATTAGAAAATTAAGAATATTGCCAAGCTGTTCTTGCACTGATGAAAAAAGTATAGCTGCTAAACTGAGTGGTCCTTTCCCTGCTTTCTAAAGAAAGTAATAAAGAAATAATAAAAATAATTATATTATTTTATAATATAGGAGAAAATACAAGAGAAAACTGTAAGAAAATCAAGTAAAGGGGACTTTTAGACTTTCAAAAAAGAAGAATAAACTTGAGGACATGAACTAAACTTCTATACACACATTGGAAGTCAGACCTGCTTGCAAACAGGTCCAGGTTTACACTTGTCTTGTACTATATGCACACATACATTATAATTCTCTATACAACCATTAACAGAAAATGCAGGAGGAATTTTTTAAGCCCCTTGTTCTAAAAAATTATAATTTGCATAATTCTCTAAAAAATTCTAATGCTTTGACAAGGAAAAAATATTAGTACTAACTCAATATGTAGACATTATTTTATGATTTAAAGCAGTCAGCTGCAAAGTTTACAGCAAAAATCAAGTTTTCTTACCTGAGGTAAAAGTTTCTTAGTCTAGCTTTCTTTTGTTGTTGGGGTGTAAAAAAGATAAATTTATTTTTTTCTTTTATTTGAGAAATCACAAGGCACTTCCAAGAAGAGGACTTTCAAGCTTTGTTTATGGGTACACACACACAAAAAAAAAAAAAAAAAAGGTGAAGGTTTCCATTTATCCCGTTGCCTTCAGCACTCAGCACTTCTCCTGAATCCTGATTCTCAGACCCATCACCCTCCCTAACAGCATATAAAAACAGTGTGATGCTACTCTTTAATGCTGTTCTCCACTCAACCCAAAGAAGTAGCATGGTTTTTGCTATTTATTTCCAGCAGAAGGAAAAGTGATGTTATGGATTTATTCTTTTTTATGTGCTCTTTACAGCACCACAGCTGCACCACTAAAACACGGCGCTCTCCCTCTCCCCACCACGCCAGGCCCCAGGAGGATTGGTTATTAACTCCAAATGAGCACTGCAGGACTGCCTTAGAAAGATTTCTGCTCCTGAATGTTGAGATGGAATGAAAATGGAGTGCTCCTGGGTGCCAAGAATTCCCACGCAGCTGTGCTGCCACTGGAGCAACGAGCAAATTAGCCAGGAAGGTTTATGGGGGGGTGCTATGACTGAATTTTGGCTCCTGTTCCCACAGTGACTATTCCCTGAGTCAGTAACATTACCTGCAATAACCACATTTGCTTTTCATTTGAAGACTGAGATGATGAAAAAACAGCCCGTTGTAATTTTCACTCCAAATCACATATTTGTCCCTGGTAAAGTTGGAAGGAAGTGAGCAAAAGCCCATAAACTTTGAAACTCATTTCATGCCTGCTGAAAAATTGATAGATAATCTTGTAAGCTTTGAAATCAGTATAGAGCACACTTGGTGTTTATTGCATCACCTGAAATTAAATTCATTTTTGAAAGTTTTATGACAAAAAAGAAAAAAAAATATGCACTGCTATTTACAACACAATTGCTAAAAATTCCTGGGAATAACAGATTGCCATTCCCCAAGATTTGCTGCCAAGGCAGTGGCAGCAGCAGAGCTCTGCGTGGGGCACAGCATCCCTGCAGCCTGTGTGCAGGAATGGGGATGGAAATCAGAGCTCCAGCTCCCAAAGGATGCAGATACCTTGTGTTCTCCTGGCAGGGTCTGCAAGTCCACACAGCCCTGGGTGTGCCCTTCAGCCTTGCTCACAAACCGCCTGTTCCTCAGTCTTTGTTAATGATGTTTTTTCTTTTTTTGTCCCAAACATTTTACTTGATATTAAACAATTTACCTTCAGGTTGTACTCTAGCAGGTAGAGATCTTAATCTCAGTAATATTATTGCAAACACCAGTGGTAGCTAATGGAAGAACCCAATAAAACATGGATATCCTCTTGGAAGGACACTGGAGGGATCATGGAACATTTCATTGGACACAGCTATTTTTGCTAGTGTTTATCAGATTATAAAAACAAAGTGTAGAGTTATTATATCCATACACAACCTAATGAAAGGGACCCAAACAATGCAGAAAGAAAACCTGGAGTGTTCTTCTAAAGGAGGGATTTGACCTTTTCCCAGTACAAGTGGAAAGGATCATTGAAACCAGCACATTCTATTCTTTGACAAAATATCTTTGACAAAATATCTTTGACAAAATATCAGTGTGATTAAACCTGGTGCATCACAAGTACTTTGAGCAGCTCTCAGCCCTATCTGGGCTCTTCCCCAGTGCCATTAGGTCACACAGTCATGGACAGATACAGGAAAACATTGGATATGACTTAAACTGAAAAGAAATGTTGTGACTGCATTTTGTTCTCTTTACTTCCATGATTTTTTCTTTATTAGCTACTCCTTTTTTTGACTATTATATAATTTTATGGTGCAAGCATGCTCTTGTCTCATGCGTATAATCCCTCCTTAGCTCTGGCTGCCAATTACAATCACAGGATTATGAGGAAATCCAGGTAATTCTTTCCTCTCTTCGGACAGCAAAGCTGACATCACCTTGCCCTGATCCATGTCTTTTCCATTCAGTTCTTAAATTTTGCAATTCGTCTTTATGCTTTATCAAAAATATCACGTGAACAGACAAGCAGAGTCAGAGAATCACTGAGTGGAAAAGGCCACCAAAGGCATCAAGGGTGCCCAATCCCCACTTGTCACTAGCCCAGAGCACTGAGTGCCACATCCAGTTATTCCTGGGACACCTCCAGGGATGGGGATTCCAACACCTCCCTGGGCAGCCCCTGCCAAGGCCTGACCACCCTTTCCATGGAGAAATTCCTCCTGGTCTCCCACCCAAACCCCTCCTTGTGAGTATCATAAAAGCTGACACCTCTGTAAAAAACACAACTAATTTCTGTAAACAGTTGCGAGACCCTGTGGAAGCATTTCAGTTTCTGTGTGTTCTCAGCAAAACAATGGCAATTTCAAGCAGGAAAAGGTGATAAAATAATAAATGAAACATGCAGAGTTGCTCTCACACATAAAAACCCCAACCCAACCAACCAAAGCAATGAGTACGCACAATTTAATACTGCAACTCTCTCCCTGCAGGTAAGGCCAGCCACTTCAGCTAGTTCCATGTTCCAAGTGGAACAAAGGGAGTGAAAAATAGAAAATGTAGCACAGAAGTCCTCACTTTCTAACTGAAAGAATTTCTTTATGTCGTATTAGACAAAAAATGGTGAGTTTTTTTCTGAGTGGCTGATTAAATGTCTCTGTCATAGAGAGTGGCAGGACTGATGGAATCTGAGAGCTTCCAATTATTGGAAGCTGAGAGAATGTCCTATTAACTGAAAATGGCATCGTTGATAATTCAAACCTTTCTACAAAAGCTCCAAGTTTCTTTCAGCAGGAAGAGGCAAATCCAACAATCAGACCCTTAAAAAAATTGGTGTCAGAGCAATTTCGAATCAAAAGTGCCTTCCAGGTTGAACATATATGTGATTAATTACTTCTATTTACAGCTTTTGTTGCATTTGATTTGGAGAGTTGTTTCGTTTTTTAATATCTGCTTTTGCAGTTTGTCCATTGAGCACACAAGCAGAAAACATTCATTTTCAAGCTAGATTTTTAATTTTACTCAAAGAAAACAAGAACCCAATAGTAATAGGAGCAGAAAAAGTGTTGAAGTGTGAATACGCATCCTGGTAACATCTAAAAGGCATCCCAACACTGCTCTCACTTTTTAGGGACTTCATACTGTCAAAATAAAGCTCGTTAATTGAGATTTCCAGGATCTGAGGGTCAGGTGGTGGATTTGATCAGGAAAAAATACATTTCAGCCTCTCCTGCTTATTTTTTCTGGCTGGTGAATTAAAAAAATACATTTTCCACTACAGAGAAAAGGCAGCTGGTGAATGCTTCTTAAAGTAGAAAATTTAAGGAGAATTTGTTTTCTTATCTGGGGAAGACATGAGCAAAAAAGAAGAATTTTAAGAAAGGGAAATATTAAGAGGAAAATTTTTGAAGATGTATTAGATCTTGAAGAGTCATAGAAGAAAAATTCTAAGTCAGCAACATGTCTGAGAGAAATTAAGAGGGTATTAAACACTTTTCCCTTCACATTTCATGTAGGGGAAATGTGAGCTGCGAGGAACACCAGGAAGGGGGAGCATCTCTGTGGAGTAGCTGATTGGCTTGGGGATGGATTTTTATCCCATACTATTTTTGGTTTTTTTTTTGTTTGGTGTCTGGCGTGGTCACTGCCTCTCCCACTCCCCCAGTGAGTATTGTGATTAACGAGAGCCAGGCTGGGATTTCTGCAGAGGGTTGGGCATGGGGTGAGGGGCAGCTCCTTCCTTCCTTCCTTCCTTCCTTCCTTCCTTCCTTCCTTCCTTCCTTCCTTCCT